>JAASLG010000014.1:0-63222 GCA_013365235.1 Cercospora sesami
ACTCACGTCAAAGAGCGAAGCGGTCTATTTCCTGCATGTCTCTGCTGCGGATAGCTGCTGCAAACTCGCCCCACCAGTTCATTCAGCCTACCGAGCGCGCATTGGGATCGTAGAGAGTGCCCGCGCGCATAAGCCCTGCGTCGTACAAGTTGCAGCAGACTGCCCCTTCTGTGCATTCTGTCTTCTGTTCGACATCCAGGTCATTCGCCGAAGTTGGAACTGCGTAGACGTATGCGTCACCAGGTACGTCTCATTCGCATTTTGGAACCTGCATTCGAATGCGGGCATTGCTCGCGACCATCCTTTCGGATCGATGAGCATCGGTCGACATTGTCATCGATGAAAGTGCTGATCTATCATTCTGCAGGTCGAACGACGAGACAGCAAGCAGTGTCTGGTCGTTGATGAAGACTGCGGCATCCCAACCTCACTCGTCGAAAGCTATCGATCACGAACCGAAACTGGGCCGCGGGCCCAACAAGATCCCAGGAGCTATCTGCTGTCGATGTCGGATTACGACAAAACGCAGAGTTACGATGTGTACGGTATGTCGTTCCGAATCAATTTGCGCGATTATGCTCGACGATGCCTGAGGTTGGAGTGGTGTGCCTCGCAATACATTAGCTCGTAACTTAGCTTACGAGTAGCTACGGCAAAAAGGCGGCAAGATGAGTTCCTACCGCCTTGTCCCGCAAGCGTGGGAGCATGGGCATGTGGAAAGGCAGCAGGGCAGATGACTGACGTGACGCGCATCACAGACTACCAAACAGCCACACGACCCGAGCAGGGGCAACATGCCTACGGCGCTTTCGCTGCACACCCTTCCTACGCCGCCGATTATGTAGCTGCTCAGGCGCAGGTACCATCTGGTCTACCCCAATCATCCACCACTATCGGTCTGGTGCCTCCTGCTCAACAGTACGCGACGCATGATCCAGCCTATTATGGTCAGCAGGTGGCTCAGTACCCTGCATATCTCGAACAGCCTGCCCGTCAAGTTCCCACGATACAGAGCTACACTCCGAACTCAGGTCCGCCAGGAACGCAAGTGACGATCTACTTTTACAGCCCGTACGACTTTGATGCACCGCGAGTCACACCAATCATCATGTTCGGCACCAAGCGATGCGAAAGCGTCTTGACGAAGACACCTCACGAGCAAGGCTTCCAATATTCGCTCCAATCGACAACGCCTTCCTTGACCGATACTCATTCCCCAACGCCCGAAGTGCCCATCCGCCTCATCATGGACGACAGCGCCGTCAGCTGGGATTCGCCGCCGAACATCGACATTGGAAATTTCACATACCTCGATCCACCGACTTACTACGCGCTCGATTCACCTCAAATGACTGCCGCGCCGCTTCAGGCTCCTCGCAAACGCAAATTGTCGTCGGACGCCTCTCCGCGACGCTCGCCAGCCAAGAAACCATCGATGCAGCAGCTTCCACAATCGTACGCGCAATCGCCCAGTGCTCAGTACAAGCGCCCAAGCACTCAGGACGTGTATCAGCACGGGAGAAGATACAGCAGTGGAACATCGGAATACCAGAATGCATACAATCCGTCGATGTCGCGCATGCCGTCGCATCAGTATTACGGCCAGTCCGCGAGTGCCACGCCCTCGCTCACGACATCGCAAAGCCCTTCGTGGTCCTCGTATGCGCCAGGCGTGCAGACTACCCGCAGTCCTTCCATGAACTCTCTGTCAGCTCACAGCAAGAGTTCGCATCTCCTGCCTTCACCGGCCGGAGGGGTTGCGCCGCCTTTGATACGCACCTCCACCCTACACGGATCGCCAACAACACCAGGCGCGTCGATGACGAGCACACCAGTGTTTAATCCCTACACCGTGTACCCGTCGAACACGAAGGCTATGCTCAAAATCGAAGGCGACCTCAATAAGATGGCAGACGGGTGGACTGCTGCAGAGTGGGAAGCAGGGCGTCGCCTAGTGCAATTTAGACGCAGCCAATCTGGCAGCGTGATCTCAACCACATTTGAACCCGTCACGTTGGAGGACCGCCTGCCCAACAGCATTTGCGTCAGCTGCATCTGGTGGGAGGAAAAGCAGGAATGCTACGTGACATCGGTCGATACGATCTCACTACTGGAGTCTCTGGTTGCAGTGCGCTTCACGGTCGAGGAGAAGAACCGAATCCGCCGAAACCTTGAGGGGTTCCGTCCGGCAACGGTCTCGAAGACCAAGGCAGACTCTGAGGCTTTTTTCAAGGCGATCATGGCATTCCCGAACCCCAAACCACGGAATATCGAGAAAGATGTCAAGGTGTTCCCATGGCGCATCCTGGCGACGGCGTTGAAGAAGATCATTGGCAAATATGCAAGTCATCCCCGCGTGCATATGCAATGCACTTGATGTTTGAATCCAAGCTAACCGCTTCACAGTCCGCAAGCTACTCGTCGACTGCCGGTGTGTTGCACGCACCGGGCTCATCAGCCTACGCGGTGAGTCGCCCGTCTGATGTTGGCATCGATCAGCGAACCGCGGCTTCACCACGTTCCGCCTCAAGTTCTGCGGCTTCGCATCACGCATATGCCCCGCCACAAATGTCGCATAATGTCTATCACGGGATGCCAGCAGGACTCGGCATCGGGCCGTCAGGACATCCAGATCCACGCCTCTCTGTTCCTACATCCGCTGGCGCACAGCCGATGCACTACAGTTCGGAGCTTGGATATTCCAACTTCAGCTACCTGGCGTCCCCAGCGACTGGCCTGCCAGGCACTGCGCAACAGTCGTACGCTTATCAGCAGCGCATCCCGTCACTGACAGGACCCACGACCATTCCAGCCGAAGCCAGGTTCGTGCCCTTGCAAGATTACGAGGGCCACCAGACCTCGACGGCTTGAGGTGTATGGGTGTGTGGTTGCGTTTGAGCCGCATCACTGGGAGCGACAGCTGATCAACCAGCTCTCACGCGCTAGCCGCATCGGAAGCTTTCGACACTCTTCGCACACCACTTTCACCGCAAACCCAATTTCATCTGACCCACCACTGCCTTTGTTCCAAGGCAGATGATCCAACTCAGCCACCGAGAGGATCACACTGAGGAGCAAAGCCCACAATTTTTTCATACTTGCCAGTTTTTCTCTCATTTGGAAAACGCCAGCATTGCGACGGGCGTTTTCATCACGATCAGCATATTTAGCATAGACTCTACCTTCACGGGAAAGATACCCACTACACGGCGCCAAGTTGTTTTTTGGAATTTCGGATTATCGCATTTGCATCCTCGGAGGAGCATTTCAGAGGAGATGGATGAGAGGAGAGAAGGCAACACAATTGGAAGAGGAGGAAGAGGTCAGCGACAGCATTTTCCCAATGCATTAATTCTCACATGGCTTTGCGCTCTCGCTTAATCGAACAGTGCGACGAGCGACTGCGAAGGAGGTCTGATGTCGTCCGGATGACGACTACAAATAGATGAATATATCTGCGTTTGCGCCTTGCTCGATGCTGTGCACGCTGCGCGTGACCTTTCCAGATCCTTGTTGAAGTCAATTTGTCGAAGTCTCGTGTGCCGACTAAAGTGTGTTGATGGATCAGGTGCGTCGATCATTTGCGCAAAGTAGCTGGGCGATGACTTGATCACGTTGCGTGGCGCGTGACGAGACTTGGTCGCGCTTGTGGACGCGTTGAAAGTGGATGCAGGTTGCTCCAACGTGGGTGCCTCAGGCAGCAGAGGCTCGGGTGCCAAGACCAATTCGGTCAATTCTGGTCGGGCGCACTTTGAAGACATCATCTTCTGCACAAGACCGCCGCAAGTCACAGAACAACACCGACAAGAGTAAGTGCACGCCCGGAAAATGCTGACGCGATATACGTGAGCTCATTATACTAACAATTGTGCAGTGCAGATGTACGTACCACCCACGAACCGCCGAGCGACTCGATTCTTCTTCTCCTCCGCCACGATACTGACCGCATTTCCACAACAGCTTCGTCAAGACCCTCACCGGCAAGACTATCACCCTTGAGGTGGAGTCGTCGGACACCATCGACAATGTCAAGAGCAAGATCCAGGACAAGGAGGGCATTCCCCCGGACCAGCAGCGTTTGATCTTCGCTGGAAAGCAATTGGAGGATGGCCGCACTCTGTCCGACTACAACATCCAGAAGGTGCGCATTTGCACAGCGGTGGAATAAGCGACCGGCATAAGAAGGATGTGTGCTGATTACATGCGATAACAGGAGTCGACTCTCCACTTGGTCCTCCGTCTCCGTGGTGGTATCATTGAGCCTTCGCTCAAGGCCCTTGCCTCCAAGTACAACTGCGACAAGATGATCTGCCGAAAGTGCTACGTACGTCTTGACCTTTGCGATCTCCCCTCCGCTTCGGAACACCCGGAATACTAACTTGACACTCAACAAACAGGCCCGCCTTCCTCCGCGTGCCACCAACTGCCGCAAGAAGAAGTGCGGTCACACCAACCAGCTCCGCCCAAAGAAGAAGCTGAAGTAGACGACTCGCCCCTCACGATTTCGCGGAATGCATGGAGGAGTTCGTTGGTTGGCAATTCCACAATCAGACGGAGTGGTGTCTTCTATTGCTGGCTGCTTGCATGGAAAACGTGGGCAAATGGCAAGAGGAATTGTAGTGCGAGAAGGACGGCTATGGACGCATGATATCATGGCGTCAACTTGACTCCTGCATATGACCTCGATACGCACTGAAATGACAACTGGGACTTCGAAGAAAGATGTGTTGGACCTGTTGGTTTTGCTTTTGCTCATCTTGGCTCACTGTGATTATTCTTTCCAACGTGCAGTCGTGCATGATCTAGGAAAGTTGCCAGATCGTCAAAGCGTGTGCTCGGCGAGCTCGCAATGACTTCGTGGTTTTGATGTATACGCCTCCAACGCCTCATAACATCATCCGGACACGCGTAGCATTCGACGGAGCAGCAATGTCGAGACTGATCGATCAGGCGTCCTCGCTTCACAGAACATGAACTCATAACTCGCATACTTTGTACATCAATGTCTACAGGTACTCCTTGATAGGCGCATCAAACCCCCTCCTCCACTCCTCAATCTTCCTCTCCCAACTCTTCTTCTTCCCACTACAAGGCCTAACAAACCTTCTCCCCGTGTCCTCCTCACCCTCCCCAAACTCCTTCTCCGGCCCAAAATACCTCTCAAACGTCCTCGCCAACACCTCATCATCAAGCTGCATATGATCCCCCTTCGTCGTCTCAAACACCAACCCCTTCTTCTCATCCAACATCTTCAACCCAATCCAATCCTCTTCATATATCCTCCTCTCCCTCAGCGGCGTGACTTCCCCCGTCGTACCATTAACCTCCGCAAACCACCCACTCTCTTTCGGAATCACAGTCGTATCATCCTCAAACAAAACCATAACAAACTTCTCCAGCTTCGCTAATCGTTCTTTATACACTTCATTCTTTTTCCCTCTTCGTTCGTTATTAACATCCGCCAAAAAATTCGAATGCTCCAAATACCCTTCCACAGGCTCTCCACTTGTCTCGTTTATTGTTCGATAGTATTGTGCTGGTACGACGCGACTTTGAACATATTCTGTATAAGCATTTCCTTTCATTAATGCTAAGGCGCCTTTACAGAGGAAATCCCATGTTCCGCAAGCTTTGATTTCGGAGATTCCGTTGTGTTGTGAACCATACGTGACCAAGCTCCGAACATTCAATCCCTCGCATCTTTGAACCAAGCCTCGAAGGAATTGGCCTCCTTGGGAGAATCCCAGAGCGTCAACTTTTACGCTTTCGTTTTTGTGGGAGTTCCATAGGTGTTTATCGTTTCGAATATCGGTGCAGACTTTCTCAATGTGTTCGGTGAGATTGCCTAGGAAAGTGGCTTGACGGTCCTGGGAGCCGTCGTCGTCTATGCGGATGTAGTAGACGTATGTGCCTGGATGGACTTCTTTGGCGAGGTCGCCGACTGTGTGGAGGCCGTCGTTGTCGTATTGGTCGCCGAGGCCGTGCCAGATGAGGAGTGGCAAGGGCTTTTGTGAGGAGGGAGCTTCGAGAGGGTCTTGTTGCTGGAGCACGGAGGCGGAAGTGGTGTATGCGAGGGTTGAGAGAATGGCGGGGAGAGATAGGAGGGACCACATTGTGGTGTATGATTGGTGCACGACGCTGGCGGAGGAGTCTGTGTTTCCAGCAGAGGATGAGTATGAACATTGAAGCCTGGAGATACCAAAGGTAAGCTCGATGGACCCTGGTCTTGCGATCGAGCTACCATTGGTTCGGCTTGCACCGAAACGCTAGTGCGCGGAGGAACATCACGTCAGTCCACTTCCCCTCGATAACCGCACCGAACAACATGGAACTCGAGATCATCAAAACAAACATGACTTTCATTTCTTGTCTCCCGCATGTTTTCTACATCTGCATTCTCTAACACTTTTCTTCTCATGTCTTAATTCGCATTGCGCGACGAGACGCTGAAATCCGTAGTCGGATGCCCCACACCGCTCGAATTCGCGCGCCGTCCACGATTCATGGCGACGAGAACACCAAAGCGAGCGAACAGTATGCGCCTCGAGAACGCCATCCATGCAGAACCACGCTCCACCGTCTCTTAATCGTTGGTCGTCATTGTAACCAAACACGTCGCTATGCTGGGGAATCTGCGCAATAGTACCAGAACAGAAAAAGGAACAGGCATAACTATGCTCATGGAAAGGCGCCGACATGTCGTTATCGTAGCGATCATGATGCGCACTGGGGCGTCGTGCTTAAAAGCGTGGGCGCTTCCAGTAATATTGCTGGACAATCGTAAGTATTGTGGATGAGGATACGATGCGGACGGAAACATACCTTGTGCTGCTTTCGTGCAGCGCGAATGCTGGTTTTACCCAGGCTGTTTGCGACCGCGTCGCGACGATGTACATCTGTGTCCATCTCTGGGACGTAGTAAAATTCGCTCTCGAGCAGTTTGCCGGCAGCATCTTTACCCTCGCGACTGATCTCTCCAACACACGGGATGCCATCGAGAATGGTCTTCAGGTCCGCGGTGGTCAGGATATCTCGTGCTTCACGATCGGAGGGCTTGGCCATGGCACCACGGTACTCTGGGGGCAGCTGGCTATGAATCGTCGACAATGGCAGAGCGTGGATACGAGAAAATGCCAGCTGGTTGATGACATGATTCTTCACCGGACTTGTGTTGACCGGAGGCGCAGAAGCATTGCGGCTTGGGGAATTGGTGGTGGCCTTCAATGGTTTTCGTCTGCGCTCAGGAGATTTGGCGTGGAAGGAGTCAAGTTTGTCAAGCAGGTTAGCACCAAAGGGCCCGAACGAGTGCACAACTGGATCGTTCTCTTCATCGTGTTCAGAGAACTCTTCTTGCTCCGATGCGAAGCTTTGGAGCTCCTTCGATGCAGAGACGGCACGCGTAGGTGTTGGAGAGCCTTCAGAGAGGAGAGCAATCGGTTCTGGAGTTGCCTCGGCGTCAAAAGGCGCGTCCTCCTCGGAGTCATTGTCTCGATAGACTTGGACGGGCTCATCCACGCGGAAGGTTTCAGTGAACGAGGCACCAAAGCTGTGATTGGGTGTTGGTGACACTGGTGAGGCGGGACGCGGCGACGGCAGCATGATAGGCGGACTGGAAGCAATGTGACCTGACCCAAGACGCTGTTGAGTTGGAGAGTCTTGAGCCCATGGTGACCTGGGCTCGACCGATGCTGGATCCCGAGAATCACCCTTCGGCCACGCGAGCATCACACGCGTACTTTGCACGTCGACCATGATCTGCGCCGTCACGTTGCTCGATTCGAACGTGTCACCCTTTGCCAGGTCCCTAACTTCATCACCGCAGTGTACTTTTGCTCCATTCCAGCCGAGGCACTCAATTGTGATCCTTCCCCGCGGATATTCCATATCGGGAGCGTGATATATGGCGCTCACGTGTGTACGCGAAATGTGACGATTGGCGGGAAATTGGTAGTCGGACGAGTTGCTCGAACGTCCCATGAGCAATGGTTCACCATTACGTGAGAGGGTGAGGCATGGCACGTCGCCCAAGGGAGCGCGTTCAGAAAGAGCCGAGACCGTGCGTTGGAGTCCCGGACGCGTCTGACGCGCCGGCGACGATGATGTGAGGATACCTGTTGATGAGGTAGGTACTGGAGTAGGATAATGCTGTTGGCGGTTGTCGAAAGTCTCGTCAAACTTGCGTTTGGCCGGCCTAGGAAGGCCTGGTGAGGAGGAGAAAGGTGAGAAGGGCTCAAAGGCCGGCAGCAGTGTTGGACGCGGCGGTTGTGATTCTTTCTTCTCTTCCGAAGGCAGTGCGGACTGCCTGGCACCCAGCGGAGTGTCCATGGTGTCTGCAGTATGTAGGCACGCGATGCCTCGACACGTCGGGCGTGCAGATGGTGCAGATTTTCGAGGCTGAGGTGCGAGCGTGCCCCGCTTGATATCGACGCGTAACTAGTCGTACAGTGTGTTGTAGAGAGTGACTATTGGTGAGTGAGCGTGTCCATGGTACAAGGTAAGATGAGAGGAGGGTGATGAGGTCGAGAGAGGTCGTGGAGTGGTGGCCGTGTCGAAGGTGGAATGCAGAGTAGGATCGCGGTTAAGAGCCAACGAACGCGAAGGACTGTGCGTCAAGCAGCTTCGCGTGTGGCCCGAAGATCACCAGCTCGGCGGCATTGAAAGCATCGCCACTTTGGCCAACGCGCTTTTCGACACGCTCAGTTACGCGTGCAGTGGCAGATGGACGTGTCTTGCTGCAATCCGTATGCACAAGTGTCGTATGCCACTCTCCTGAACCACGTCTGTCGAGATCTCATCTACCTGAGAGTCGGCGGTACAGCAACTTTGGGTAGGCTTTGACTAGAGCCCCGCTCAAATGCGCGGCATCGCCCGCTTTGCGTGACATTGGCGTTTGCTTCACGCGTTTTGAGGCTGGGGACAGGTGAGCGACACCAGCTTTTCGCGTACATTCGCTCGATCGCGTCTGCCACGGCACGAACCTGCGCGGGCGGTGACATATATTCTGGTCCTTCGCATCATATACACGCGCTGCAGCTCGAGTCCAGTCAGCCCAGCGGCACTGCCGAGCAATGCAATTCTCCGCTCGGTTGTGGTTCGTGCCTGGCAGTGGCCCGTACCACCGCGCTGCCACCACCTGTCCGTTCCGCGATCGTGATGGAGCCAGCCTCGCTCCTCTCCGCATCATGGGGCGTGGCAGCAATCCTGTTCCAGTGCATCGCCCAGACACTGCCAGCGGGGCAGCAAGATTCAGTATGCCATTGTGCTGCTTGCGAGCCATGTTCTGAGACAGCTGCACGAATCCGATGCCTCCCGGCGTGAGCGCTTTGTGGAGAGTCGATCAACGCCCGAAGCCGAGCTTATACTGATGATGGCGTGTCTGATAAGTATTGGAGTTCAAGAAGTGGTGTGAATAGAGCATCACGAATGCAAATGACATATGAAGACGAAGGCGTGTCATGACTGCCTATTGTTGACCGCGTGACTCCTTCCAAACTGAGGGCGAAAATGGTCGATTTCACAGGAACATTCGAGCGACAATGAGGCAAGACTAAGCGGCAACTGAGTGTCGCTGGAAACAACGATACCGTTCTACAGACTGTAGGCTCTGGGGGCATCGACAAATTGCCACTGATCAAACTGTGTTCAGCGTGCTGCATCTCGACTTCGGCGTCTGACAAGGCGCTGAAGTGGGATTCCACGCCAGCTGAGTGCTGAGCGAGAACGCATTCGTTGTGCGTCCCAAGCATAAATGCTCTCTCCTGCCACTGGGCCCTCACTCTGTCCCAAGCTTTTGTCTTTCGGGCACCCTGCGATCAAGACATCTCGATCCGTGCACATGATAGAAAGCTCGATCGAGCAGAAGGCCCAAGGTGCCCAACCAACCATAAAAAGAAGTCTACGATGCAAGCGGCGTGATGGCACTCATGCAATCCCGTAAGCTGGATAAGACGCATCGACGGATCGGACTCAGCATTGTTCGGAATGCCACTGTTCTCAGGCATCTGTTATTCTCTCAATGCTTGTCATTTGGCATGCTAAAGCCAATTCAGCTTGCCAGCAGCTGTAAGTCTTACGGAGGCGATCGGCTGCAACGCTCGAGCATCATAGTCTTGTCTCCGGTTATAGGAACAAAACTAAACACCTGCTCAAACCTGTTGGACATCAGCACCTCAGAGCAGCAAATGGAATCGAGATACTACTGGTAGATTTCCCTTCCACGGCAACGAAGAAAAGTTACTCCACGATTTGCTCCAGAGCATCTGTTGTGGGAAGTCAAAAGAGGCTTCAGAAGGTCTGGCAATGACCCGGATCGAGTGAACGAGCGTTGGCGTCGTTGTCTGTGCCTTCGTCGAGAACGATCTGGACTTGAGCACGTACGGCACGGCACTCGGATGAATGCCGTAAGTTGAAGACTACCAACCACGAAACATCTCCGATCGCGTTCTCCAGAACGAGTGTACTGGGTCACTGAAGACGGCCCATGTGATAGAGGATCAGCAACCTCGTCTTATAGACAAGCATTCGCAAGAGACAGTAAACATGCTGGAACCTGGCCGCCGCAAAAGCTCCGATATATGGCCTGTGTCAAGTGTGATCTAGAATCTAGATCGACGTTGTGGGTTCCATGCGTTGACAACGTGGAGTCGCAGCATCGGTGCGAAACATCGTCATCAGCAAACGATGACTGTCGACAAGTCCTTTACGCACCAAAGACGCCACTCTCTCTACAATCAGGCATACTCCCTCTCTCGAAAGCGCTCCACTGTCAGGCCGCAAGCACTCTCCAACATCAGCAACAAACCGCATGACAACCATGCGCCACCGAACTTTGCGGCGAGAGCTCGGCAAGCCCGAGAACAATAGCAACCCAATCCATCAAGGACTGTCCTTGTGACCAGCCTTCCATCCACACCACGATTCACGAACCATTTGCAACTGCCGCAAACGTCATAGCTCACAATTCTTCTAGGTTCGGCAACCGGGATCTCCAGTTCAGCCAAGCAGCGACAACCATCGACAACCAGGTGTATGTATAACGCCGGCGTGTTATAGATG
The DNA here is from genome assembly GCA_013365235.1 of Cercospora sesami. Lineage (NCBI taxonomy): Eukaryota > Fungi > Ascomycota > Dothideomycetes > Mycosphaerellales > Mycosphaerellaceae > Cercospora > Cercospora sesami. Next base: position 11,056 of record JAASLG010000014.1, read on the forward strand.
AGCACCCCTCCCGCAACCCAATAGCAAGAAACCCAAAAATTCAGCCAAAGAGTCCGCACCAGGCAGTGGCAATGACTTGCGTCATGTCACCTGCCGTTGCCCGCCGCTCGCCACCTTGCTCTCATGCTCGATAGTATAGCCATGCTGCAACAGTACCGCCTTCCAAACTCCACCCACGAGTGCCCGCACGTCGAGCTACGAAGTATACATGTCAGTTTAAACTCATAGCTACATAGCTCCACGAACTCGCATTGCACTAGCAATTTTCACCTTGCCTTTGCATACTGCATACATACTGCATACATACACCAGGTGTAAAAACAACCAGCTACCCCCTAGCTGCATGTTCTTCGGGACAATGACCTGCGACAGGCAAAAGCTCGGAAGTCTTTTGTATCTCCCGTCCTTGCGTGTCAGATTATATCTCATTACTTCGCAAACTGTGTACCGAGTGCGCGTGCCGAAGCCTGCTCATTCGGTTGTCTTGGGCAAGGAAAGCACCAGCAAGGATTTGTAGCCTAGACCGTCAGGCTCTGTTCCACTGAAGTATGTACATACCCCACGAAATGCTACCCTTCGTAACACCTGATCCTTTGGGGCAAGAAAAGTATGTTGATTGTGATGGTTTGAATGAGTCGTTGGACTCTTCGATATTGATACAATGTCTCGCATTATGACTATTGGTGCCACTAGGCTTGCTTTCGTCTGGCGCAACTTTCGCGCATACTATTGGGGGGTATCATTAAGAACTAAGAAAGAAGGTTCGATCTGTAGCAGACCAGAGCTCGCAAAGCTTTCGATGCAGTATAACATAGCATTCCTTCAAGGAAAACAAAAGCGATCGCGTCGCAGGTAGATCCTCAATGCCTCCAAGTTGCCCGGCGGGTGCTCTCATAAGAAATAGAAAATTTTATTAATCACACATTTGTCGTTGAATCAAAATCGTCGTGAGACAGTCGTCTTGGAAATAGGTTTTGGTCGTAAATTTTTCTGTGAGCAATTGTTCGTTTAGGCTGGAACTTGAATGGCCAAGCCTACGCGGCCGATCGGAGATGTAGGGTCGCTGGGTGAAGTCGTGCGCGCATCACTTATCGCCACGCCGATGGGTGTGCAGCAGCGGATGGAGTGCGTATCCTGCCTACTCGCGGATCTGCTTTCAGGGCGCACCGAGGCTCTGCTGCCAGGACGGCTCGCGGGTGGAAGTTCAGGAAGAGGCGCCTGCGGAGGTGGAGCAGGAGGACCTAGGCCAACGAGCGGGATGCCCAAGTCGAGCATGGGCAACGAAGTCGATGTCCTGACCTTTCGAACGAGTGGAGCTTTGGGTGGAGAGTCGGACTTGGTCGGCAACGGCATAGCTTGATCCCCTTCTTCTTCATAAGTTGGTATGATCGCAATGCTAGATGATCGGTTCGGAACAAGATTGGCTGATCGAGATGGTTTCAGAGATCGTATTGGAGGTGTCGTGGAAACTCGTAGCTGTGTGTTTGGCGAAACGGGCGAAGATCGCACGGATGACAGAAATGGTGCGTGATTTGTTCGTACTTGAAGGGAGGCGGGTCGGCGAAGAGGGCCGGACTGCTGTGCAGGGGACATGCCTACTGGCACGGAAGCCATTGATGGCGAACGACGAAGAGCATCTGTGGATCCGGTTGAGATGGTTGGGAGGGCTGACACCCCGGTAGGAACAAGCGAGTACCTTGCAGGAGACACACGCCTGTGTTGGCCTGCAAAGGCCGCTGCAGGTGCTGTCAGCGACATTCTTTGGGCACCTCCATAGCTTGGACTGGGCGTGCGTTGCGATGGATCCACCTTCGCAATCAAGGTTGTCGCAGCTGGTACTGGAGAACGCAGATCTGGATCCGCCTCTGTCGGTCTGGGACTTCGTGATGAGACACTTCGTTGCGAGGCACTATCACTTGGATTGACTCTCAGAGGGAGGCTGAAGGACTGGGAGCTATTTCTCAGCAGTCTTGTCTGTCCAGAGTGAAGCGCACGCCCAGAAAGCGTCGAATTGGTTGTCGAGGCATGCGGGGCCACAAACTTGTGCCCGGGCAAGTTCGTGCTTGCCCATTTGCTGCGATCTGGTAAGTCGCCAAGAAATGACTCTGGCCGTACATCGCCGTCAGATTTGCTCAAACGCTGCAAATGTGGCACATTTTGTCGATCATTGTTCTGATTGTCCTGAGCAGCGGGCAGTACTGGTGAGTCCAGTGACTTCTCTACCCTGCGTAGCGCTTGTGCCTTGGGGCTCAAAGGCTCAGAGAGGAGGGGTAGAGGCACGTTGGAGCGTCTCTTGGGCAAAGAGTAGGACGCGAGGTTGCGGTACGGACCTTTAGACGACAAGCAGTCCTGTTGTGGGTCATGACTGTCCCTTGCTAACAACTCCACTGGGGGCGTTGACGACATGGAGTTCGTACGGGAAGCCAGTGACCCCACCGTGGTCGCCATCGTGGAAGCGTGTGACGATCTCGTGCTATCACGTAGCTTGTCGAGCTGCTTCTGATTCTCTGACGGGGCCACCGAGGAACTTGTGGATGGTGTGTCTGAATTGGCGCGTGGCCTCGGCGATGGTGCATCATTTGTAACCGGCGATTGTTGATGTTCAGAGACTTTTCTCTCGGGCTCAGCAGCGGAATGCACTTCAGCTGCCAATTGTGATGATGAAGACACATCGGCTGCTTGCTGTTGAGCCAGCGCCAGGTTGGGTATAGAGCTTGCCCGCACGACCTTGTATCGATGCGTCAGACTGAGTGCCTTTTTCAGATCGTGTTTTGCGGACGCGTCCACATCAGCGCGGTTGGTCGACGAGTCCGACCTAATGTGTTTGCCTCCCTGTCTTTCAATCTCTTGCCTGATCGTGGTCATCCAGTTCTTCATCTCCTCTGGGCCAGGCATGACCAATAGAAAAGTGGTAGGCGTTCGGCGTGCCGTTTGACTGCGCAGTCCAAGCCTCGAGAGCAAGCCTGTCGATGGTGCTGCCATGACACCTTGTTCGTTGACGGATTGCACGACTTGTAGAACGTGATGTTTACCTGGGATCAAGTCCGACGCAAAAGCGGCACTCTCCTTCTGTAGTTGCAACATCTTCTCGGGATATCGATCGTTGGGTCCGGTTGCAGCATATTGCAACAGGTATCCAGAGGTCACCAGGACGATGAGCTTAGTGGGCAGGCTGCTTGCCGTAACAGATGATTGTCGCGTTGCTGCTCTGGTAGACGTCGATGCTCGCGGTTCTGCACCGTCTTTGGGCGAGCCCATCTGCAGTGATTGTAAATCGCTGCCGGGTACGAACAGGGTCGCGCCGAGCATGCGGTTCTTGGATCTTGGAGCGCTGTTATCTGATGTGACAGTGGAGACCTCAAACGATGCGGACTTGATAGCCTGTGGCCATACTTGGAACAATGGTGGTGGCTCGAAAGTACGCATCTTTGGTGATCGTTCGCTTGGTGCTGGTAGTGCTGACACCTCTGGCATTGGCTTTGCAGGCTTCGGAGCATCGACAGTCCTCGATGGCGAGGGCTGCAGCTTGCCATTATGAGCATCAGGCCTGCTGGGCCGCACAGGCCTCTTGATATCACTGTTGGAGATCCCGGGAGGTGGGGCGTCGAGGCCAGTCTCCGCGTAACCACGAAGCTTTTCGACTTTGGGTTTGCTGAAAAGGTGGAAGAGCGACATCTTGGATGTTCTCGGACGCAGGTCCGGGGCTGTTGTTGTCTTCGGATTGTTGGTTAGTGGGAGTGGTTCTGCATGTTGACGATCGAGACTCTCAGTGGGGCGTAATCGAAGACTCTTTCGTTTGTCCGTCGTTGGGGAGGCTATTGAAGGAGAAACAGGAATCGAGGCCGTGGGACTGGGCAGCGGCGGGCCGTCAGGTGAAGGGGATTCTGTGACATGGAGAGTGGTCTGCGATCGTGATAACGCCGGGAGCTTGTAGTCGGCATCTTGGGTTGAAGTGTCGGACGACGGCACAGGGCACTCTGCAAGGAGATCCATGTGATCGGGCGGAGCGAAAACTCTGGCACGACAGTGCAGCAGGTTCGCAGATTCAGGACGGTCTTAGCGATTCGGATGAGGTCCAGTCGCTCTCTCGGCAGGTGCAGTACCCTGTCCGGAACGAAGATCCGGGCCTCGCCTGCCTCAGAATGAGTGCTGATGGCGCGTTGCACGGCAGGGCATTTGCGCGCGCGCTGGGTTGTTAGAGAGTACGCGAGGCTGTAACGTCAGGTCCATGGAGGAGAATGGGTGCGCGCCGGCGAGTGCTCTTTGAGTGCCTTTGGGTATGCACGGTGGACTCGCGGCAGATTGGATCCCAACTGTCCAATCGTGACATATAGCTCAGGTTAGCGGATCGCCTGCTGCGGCAGCGCCAATGCCAAAGAGGCAAGAAATAGACTTCCGTGGCAGACGGCAGCGTAGGTGGGCGGCGTCGGGGAGAGCTATGGCGCTGGTCCCGCAATCGTTAGTAACAATAGCTTCATGATTCAAGAGTCGTGGGTGTTGATTGTGATCGATTGCGCGCGCAACCGCGGCGTGTATAGCAGAGCACGACTATAAGGCGAAAGCAAGGCGTTGACCTCGATTGCCCGCACTCTCTTCAGCATTCGACTCGGCAGGCCGTCTGGATCAGTAGAGGTGTGCAGTCGCGCAGACAAGCCCGTCCACACGAGCTCGTACCGACGTGGTCGTGAGTGACAGCATTGGCTGCAGTGCTTCCACGCGTGGCGTCGGCGCAAGATGTCTGCCTGTCCAGAAGCGGTCGCTGCGAGAGAGCCGCGTCGCTGGGGATGTGATGGTCACATCCAACGGCCGCCTGGCGCGCACGCCAGCTCCAGGGGCCTGGAGGGCAACAAGCGAGCCTGTTGGCCCATCCTGCAGCGTGCGCACGCGGTGCGGCGAAGATGGAACAAGAGCGCAGCGTCCCCTCGTCCGCGCAGCGAAATGCGGAGGATCGTTGCATGTCGCATCCGCCCTGCCCCTCGCCGTTCAGCGCAAATGTCGGCCTGAGAGATTTGCGTGAGCGGGCGGTGCCATGTCGCTGCACGCTGCTGCAGGAGAGACGAGACGAAGGACACGACGGGCCGAGCCTGCGTCTCCGGAAGGCTGCAGGCGAGCTCGGTGCTCACTCCACACAGTCTCACCACCAGTCACCTCTTTGTGCATCTGCTCGCAGACGACGCGGCACGTCATACCACCACGCGGTATCTCCAGCAGTAAGGCCTATATCTTTTCCTAGCACTCACCTCTTGCCGCCTGCACACGTGGCGCCGCAGAAGCATCATCATGCCGCCCGACCTGAACACCCTCCCGACTTCGAGGCCGCCTTCCGGGCCCGGATCACCAATTGCAGCTCGCCCACGCAGAATATCCATTAGCACGCAGGAAGCTGCTCGACCGAGCCCGCCGTCTCCACGATCACCTTCTCTTTCTTCGCTGCAAGCTGCAGCCACAATCAACGCAGGACTACATCGGTCACCTTCTCGTGCCTCGCCAAGTGTGGAACGCCGCAGATCGTCACTCATGAACAATCTACTGCTCAACGATCCGGCTGTGCCAGGTCCAGGAGAGTTGCAACAGAATCACGCCGCTCAAGGCAGTAATACCGGCAGCCCGCGACTCGGTAGAAGGTCTTTTGTGCTGCACACCGCAGATCCACATCACCACAGACAGCCAAGCCTGGGAGAGCTACATCAAGAGCTGGAGAATGAACAGGAAGCTCAGGTCAATCGACTGCTGCACAGTAAGTGTCCCTCTGAAGTCTTGCTCTTGGACAATCAACAGCGTCGGACCGAGAGAAATGCTTGAAACACATGCCTACCTTCCACTAATTTGTACAGTGATTAGGATCCAGCAAGATCAACTAGCTGCCATCCACAGACAACAATCGCAAGCAACAGAGGTCTCGCCCTCGTCCGCCGAGCACACCCGATTTCCCACACCGCCCTCCGGCCTGGCAGCGCCAACGAGCACTGCAGTGACCGAAGCATCGAGCCCCGCACAGTCTCACGCGACCCCCGCACACCCAACGCAACAACACTTCAATCGACCGCATTCGCTGTCTCGTAGGTCCTCAGCTTTGATCTCCACCCCAGGCAGCCGAGGGACCTCACCAGCTCTGCGACCTCAGTCTAGTAATCTTGGGCCTTTGACGGAAGACTTTTTGCTGGGTGGGACAAGAGACGAGACGGCATTCTACCAGGCTGAGACGCAGACCTTGACAAGAGAAAACCAAATGCTGAAACTGAGGATCAGGGAGCTCGGTAGGTTGATTGCGAAGATCGCAGACAGACCGTTCGTGCTGACAAGCTTAATAGAACATCAAATCGCAGCCCTGGGCGGCACAGGCTCTGGTGCGCAAAATCACGCTCACCAACACTCACCCTTAGCCAGCCCACCAGCGACTTCCGGTCCGCAGCAAACTCCTGCGGCTGTGGTTACAGCGAGTGCAGATGCGGGCGCAGATCCTGTGGCCAAGGAGTGAGCTACTTGCTCACCACGCATTATCTTTGTATCGATAACTTCACATTGGCGAGGCGTTGGGGCATTTGGCTGGGCTACTATCGAGGGAAAAATGGATCTGAGGCATCGGAGTTCAAAATTTCCAGGGTCTCGAAAACAAAGAGGCACGGATATCAGGGTTTGTCTCCATCACTCGACTCTCCTACGCAACTTGTATTTTTTTTTCAAACATGACTTACGCCTATGTATGAATAACAAACGCCATGATGATGACGAAGTTGCAAAGTTGGACGTGCGCGCAGCACATCATACTTTTACTATCTACTCTATTTTACTTTCCACTTTCGACGATCCACGTGGTTCATATGGGACGGTGGACGGACGGCAGTGATCAACTGGGCCGCACCGTCGCCGCTGTGCTAAATCGTTTTCTGGTACAGAATTACGCCGACATTGATGTTGGGCAACAATGAAAAATGCGCTGCCGTTACTCAAATTGATTGAGTCAGTGACGGTGCATGTCTGCTTTGTGCAGAAAGCTCCAAGGTGAGGTGGAGAAGTTGTGTCGATCTTCGTGGTTGTTGGTGCCCAATGGAGGGATAAAGTTGGTCGCCGAGGTAGGGTGGGCAGGCACAGATGCTGTGCTAACAGGAATGAGGGATTTATTGTTGGTGGGAAGTGAAATGTCAAATGCGACTGTTTGCAGCGTGAGCGGAGAGGAGAGGGTAGAGTGCGAATACATGTACAACAGCTGCTTGGGTTCTTTCCTGTGCCAAGACTTGCTATCTAGCACGAGACACGGCAGAGCAGCAGTCTCTCCGACACCGCAAAATAAGTTTCCAACGCATCGTGCAACTAATGACAAGACCGAAAATTCATCAGACATTATGCACTTCTGGAGGACCTCACAGAGGTGGAACGCCCATTCCCATATTGATTCCCATGTCCATGCCCATTCCCATCGGCATAAACATTGGCGCGCCTGGAAGTCTAAACATAGCTGTATTCATCTTGAATGTGTTCTTAGGATGATCTAGGTCCAGAGAAGGAGCACGGTCAGCACGTTCTTGAAGCTACCACCCCCAAGTCTTCTTCCAACTCTTATCCGGTAGACGACCGAACGTGAAGTCAAAAGGTAAATCGACTTGCCAACCGTATCCCATGGGATGAGGTTGGAGGCGGCGTTCAGTAAATGCATGCAGAGGGAGCCTATAACGGAACAATAAAGCTTACCTCTACTCTTGCCTTTCCGTTTCCCCTTCTTCGATGCACGGTGGAAGTACACAAGCGGGTCGTCTTCGTCCGGATCGGGACCCCAGAGGCCGCTGCTACTGTCGTCGTCATCGTAATCGCCATCTGAAGAACTAAAGACGCTGCTGCCGGCATAAGAGGGTGTTGGAAACGACATACTGCCGAAATCAGGTGTGCTGCCCACGCCAGGTGACAGTCCACCCATTGGTAGTCCACCCATTGGAGGTGCCATAGGGCCTCCAAAACCGGGCCCGCCTCCGCCCATCATGCCAGGTGGAAACATGCCTAGTCCTGGTGGCCCCATTGTAGGACCAGGCATGAACGGTGGCGGAGGTGGCGGAGGCGGCATTCCGCCTGGATTCGGCCCGGGGAAGCCAGGACCCATCATAGGCGGGGGTTGCATCACCCAAGGGCTAGGGACGACGGGATCATGAGGATAGGGATATTGTCCAGCACCGAAAGGAGAATTCGAGGCCCTGTGGGCGGCCATACTAGGATATAAGCGATTCATCATGTGCATGGGCGGTCTTGAGCCAGTTGGGAAGAAGGCACTGCCTGTCACTTGTTAGTGTTGTAGCTACAAATTAGTATGGATCGGACCGCGTGTACCAAGGCCCATATTTCTTCTGCCTAGTGTTGGCATGTGAGTCTGGTCGAACAGCATGGCGGCCATGTAAGGATTGATGTTTGATGGATGATTCGGTATGGCCATTTTGAGGCAAGCCAGGTATGAGGACCGATCAGAAGCGTTCGCCTAATTTATCAGTATTCAATGTACGACAGGTGAATGTTGGAGTCAAAAGCGAGACGCGGAGGCTGTAGTTTTATGAGCGGGGTTCAAAACGCATGAGAGGAACCCGTGAAGGATATGGCTGCGTTTTCCTGATCGTTACTGGTTGTTTTCGTGATCATCGTGAGCTTGCGCTGCTTGTCAAACGGTCGCCGCATCGCAGATCGAAACATCTTGGTTCGTGTAGCTTATCCACGAATTCACTTGATCCGTGGCGCGACATGGACAGCACCAGGTTGCTTGAAAGGTGCTACAGGGCCAGCTCGATGGGTTCTGGCGAATGAATTTTGGAGGAGCTGTAGAGCTCTACCTTTGAACATCGGAAGCTGCATGTACTTGTTGATCTAGATGCCACGGGATGTTTGCTTAGGTCAAGTTGTGATGTGTCGTACGCACGGGGGCTTCGTGTTACGCATTGCGTGGGAGCTCAAAACAATCTCTTCTTTTAACAAACAAATGGGAATGGTAGCCGGCGCAGGATGGTCCTCTTGCCATTGCTCTCAGGCAATTTCTCCCAGCTGCCTGGATCATGGGCTGTCTCCGATTCTGGACATCTCAAGCATCTCAAATAGAGTGAGGTATGCACGAATACTCACCGCTGTGCGATTCACGCGGGTACTGGAGCCGGTGATCCCGACTCTGGCAGTCGTGTTCAGCAGGAGTTAACAGAGCGGCCTGAGCGTGGCACATTCAGTGGTCTGCGGCACGTTCAGTTCAGTTCAGTATCGGCAGCGCACGTGATGCCTCAGGCGCGGAAAAGGCTTGGACGTGCCCGCCCGCCATCGCCGAGGTAAGAAAAACGAGGCGAGACAAGGCGAAGGGATGCCATCTGGTCATCAGCGGCGGGAATCTGGTCAACGAGTAGTATCCGCAGGTCTTGTCGCATATGGTGGCTTCCTTTGTGAAAGGTGTCAGGAGGGCTGGTGGTAGTACTGGTTTGACAGCTGGGCTAGGGCCATAGCTCTCTCACGCGTTCGGACGTGTCTTTGCGCGATTGTGGCGATTATTGAGCGAGATGGAGGCGTATTGAGGCGAATAGAAGCTGAATGAGAGGAGAGAGCATGATGGCGGCGGCCGAGGACATTTTGCTAGCGAAGCATCGACGTAGAAAATGGTTTTCTGCTGTATGATGCAGGAACGTCACGGCAGGCACTAGCGACAAGGCTGGGAGCGCAGGAGTACCCGTGCAGGCCCAATTTGGCAGTGTCGCTTCTTGCATTTGCACACACCTCGCACGCGACCCTCACGACCACTTCGTCCAAAGAGTCCACGCACCACACGCCACCACCTCTGCTAGCATCGACACCGCCTACGATCCACGACCGCTACCTTCAGCTCGCTCCATCCTTTCAGCTCACTCCAACATCTCTCCAGCACATTCTTGCATCGAGCGACGAATTTGGCATCTCGCGTAAAGCATTTGCCCATCGACTTTTACACCTTCAAATGGCGCCGCCGTCTTCCTTTGCATCAGCCGCGGCTGGCAATTCCTCCTCCACACGTGACTCCGCCAGCGACAGGTACGTAGTCCCCAGACGGGCGGGAGGAAGAGTGCCACAGCAGATGCGCCGGCGCGTGCCCTCTCCAACCACCACGATGCGCCAAACACTGCCAACAAGACCCACGTACTGACATATACAAATGCACAGACTACCGAGAACGAATGGCGCGACGCAGACCTTCCGGCGACCTTCAGGCGCTACTAATGGGCCCAACTCGAATCAGAACCCGGCCGCAGTCCGAACAGCGCCATATGTTCCTCCCTTCCGCACCAACGGCACTACACCGAGCACGAAGTACACCAAGGAAGAAATGCTCGGCATATACGAGGTGTTGCAGTCCAAACAGGGTGCGTTAACTGACGGGCTGGTAACGCATCTGGTCGGTGGCTGGCAGCCCGATATCACAAACGGTGCCGCAGCGGGGTGGGGTAGAGGCGACAACAACCGCGACACACTACCCGGCCCGGATCTTGCTTGGGAGAGAGAAGGCACGAGCGAACCTCTGGGGCTGGTTGAGATGGACGACGAAGAGCGAGAGGTGTGTAGACGAGCATTGCGTGTGGGGGAAACAACGTCACATACTAATCGGGGCAATCAGCTTTTCAAGACGTCGGTCAACAACCCCATCAAACCCACGAGTAAAGACGGCCAACAGTCGAACGGTGTAACAGGACGAAAGATTAGTATCTCGACTGGTGCAGCCACCCCCGGCGGCCTTGGACCTATGTCGCCAAGCGTTGCGAGAGGGGCAGGCCGTCGGAGAGAGACGAGCGAGTCATATCCCTTCCCGCAGAATGTATCTTCTCCTGGCGGCTTCAATGAGCATCGAGCACCTTCGCCTCCCTCGGCATTGACGCGGCGTAGGACCGAACAGAATTTGAACAAAGCTGAGGACAAGGATGCTGACGATAAACCTGCCACCTCCCAATACGGCTCGGTCAGACGCAACCCGATCGCGCCGCTCTCTGCTGGACTCCAAGGCCCCTCTTCTCCCTCTCCATGGTCCACTGGTCCTGGCCCACAAGGCACGGGCCTCGCTCCGATGGGCTCCTTTGGCAGTTTCGGCGTGAGCAGTAGTACTGCTCAGCAAGCTGCGCCAGGAAGCAAAGGTGGAGCGGGTCTAGGGGGCAGGTCTGAGAGCAGGTTCAAGAATCTTTTGAGCAAAGATGGAGGTGACGATGGAGGCGCGAAGAGTGTGGAGCCGAAACCTAGCATTCCGGGTCTGGGCAGAGTCAACGAAAATGAGTCGTGGCGCGCGTCAAATCGAGGCGAGCACGCAGACGACAGTCAAGAACAAAACGATGATGACTTGCCCACTGGCAGCGCTGCGCTCGCCGCCGATGAAGACATTAGTGATTCTCAGCCTAGACAAGGGTACCAGGGCTTCGGCACCCCCAGCCGCCAAGCCGCACATGGCGATTTCGGATTCGGAGCGTTTGGCATGACTACTGACAATACGCACGGTTTCGGTCAAAACTACGCTGGATCTCGAGACGGATTCCAGCAGACCCCTGCGCATCAGCGTATGGGTCTGCAGCAAGCTAGCGGACACGAACCAATGAGTCCCACTGATACGAACCCTTACAAGTCCCCCGAACAGCACGGTGCAGATCGTCCTGGCGAGAATAACGAGGTGGATAACAGCGATGTGCCCAATACACATCTACCTGGACTCGGCCATTTCGGAGCAGATCCAACGCAGCAGCACTCGCAACCACCACTTGGCGGTTTGGGTGGCCTAGGACCACTGCCAAACCTCGGCCGTCCGCTGACTCAGGGACCTGCCAGTGACAGGAGTCAGACTTCTAGTACGGGACCGCAGCGTGGCTTCTCTGGTGGGTTTGGTGGGCTTGGCCAATTGGGAGGCCTTCCAGGCGCATCGGCATGGCCTGCTTCGCAAGGTGGGCTCGGTACGCCTGGGAGGCACAACACAGCGATGAACGCCTTCGGACCAGGCATTTTCGCAAACTCCTTGGGTGATATGGGTTCGCCAGGTCTGGCGGGTCTGGGTGGTTTCGGCGCGCCAGGGGGCTTCGGGGGCGGCAGAATGGCCAGCATGTTCCCGCCTCAGATGCAAGATCAAATGCGCCACAACGATGGTCACCATGATCGGGATGGCAGCCACGACCGAACAGCGCAGTTCGCTGGACTTGGTGACTTTGGGCGATCCTCAGAAAGCCCATTCGCAAACCAAGGCTTCAACGATGGCCAGCCGGGTAAATTGCAGCACGATACTGCCGACCTCCATCATCAACAGAGCCAGCATCAATTGCACGATCAGGCGCAGCAGCAGGGCCAGAACCAGCCGCCTGGTAGCTCTGCTTCGAACCAGCCACCCGCACCTCAACAACGCACAATGGTTATGCCCGATCGAATGCGATGGATCTATCGCGATCCTCAGGGTCAGACGCAGGGTCCTTGGTCAGGCCTCGAGATGCATGACTGGTACAAGGCTGGCTTTTTCTCACCCGAGCTTCTCGTCAAGAAGTTTGAAGACCAGGATTATGAGCCACTCGCGCAGCTTATACGACGCATTGGCAATTCTCGTGAGCCGTTCCTTGTTCCTCAAATTGGTATTCCGCACGGCTCGGCAGCGCAATCAGGCCCCAACGCATGGGCAGGAGCAATCGGTGGAGGTGCTGGCGGGAACGCCGCCACTGGCAGCGCGCAACCGCCTTTTGCAAACAGCTTCCCAAGCTTCGGCACTACTCTCACTGCGGAGCAGCAAAATGCGCTTGAGCGCAGGAAGCAGGAGGAGCAGTATCTCATGGCACGACAGAAGGAACATCTCGCGCAAGCTCAGATGTCAGTGCGAATGTCACACATTGGCGCTCAAGGCGGTGTTGGCCTCCCCGGTCAACTGCACCACCACAGCAGCGCTCATAGCCTGCAGTCTCAGCCAAGCTTCGGCAGTATCCAGAGTCCAGCAAACTACCAACCAAGTCCCAGTCAAGGACCCACGACTGGTGCTGCTGGCGGGGCTGGCTTCTTTGACAACACCTTCAACAGACCACAGGCGGCTGGCCTTGGTGCTGTAGGCGCGCCCTCCCTTGGCCATATCAGAGAGGAAGAGATTCCAAATCTCATCAATCGGATGAACGTTAACGACAACCGCCAACAGTCTGGCCAATTTGGTGCACCAGGACAACCGTTCACCGGTCAGCAGCAGCAACAGCCGAGGCAGCAAGCTGAGCAGCACGAGGGCAAGGTCCAACAGTTGATGCAGGACCGTGCGAAGTTGCAACAGGAGCAGGCCGAGCATGACGCCAAAGACGAGGCAAACGAGCTGGAGCAGGCTCAGGTCACACAAGAACGTCTTGAGCAATTCCAGCAACTGCAGGGCCAGGCACTTCAGCAGTCAGCCAAGCAAGCACAAGTAAATCAGGCCAAGGCTGCTGCTGCATCTGCTCAGTCCGATGAGGAGGATGCCGCTGAAATCGCTGAGCCCCAGGCGCCGCAGGACCGCCCACAGGAGCCTCTCTCGCTCACAGAGCAAGTGCAGAAGGCAGCTTCTGCCAAACAGTCCCCGCAGCCACAGCAGCCTGGCCTGCCCCAGCCATTCCCACCTGCGCCCTCTCAGTCCCCACTTCCAGCTCCAGCTGCTCAGCGTGCCGGTAGGCAGAGCGTCGCCGATCAGCTGCAGACTGATTCGCGTGGTCTCTCACAAAGCCCATCAGTCGACACACCCAGCGCCACCGTTGCGCCATGGGCAAAGGAACCTGCAGAGGCGCCCAAGGGACCATCTTTGCGCGAGATTCAGGAGGCTGAGGCTAGGCAGGCGGAGCAACAAGAGGCGCTCGCTTCTGCCGCCCGCCGTGCTGCTTTCCAGAAAGAGATGGAGGCGCAGGCGCAAGTCGCAGCTCCAGCTCCAGGCATCCCGACATCAGCTACTTGGGGCGCTCCTTCCCCCGCTACGCCGACCGGTGGTGCGCCTGCGGCGTGGGCCAAAACCGCTCAAAAGCCAAGCGGTGCAGCTGGTTCGAAGACGCTCGCCCAAATCCAGAAGGAGGAGGAGTCTCGCAAGCGCAGGAATGCTGCTCAAGCTCAACAGCAAGCAGCCCTCGCGAACGCGATGTCGGGTGTCGCTGCGCCTGCTGGTGGAAAGAGTTACGCGAACCTAGCTGGAAAAGTGAATGCTCAACCTCCTCAAATCAGCACCGGCAACAGTGCCTGGACTACTGTCGGAGCTAGTGGCAAGGTCAAGACTCCAGCTCCTGTGACGCCGACGGCTCGCACTGTCAGTGCCGGCGTCGTGCCAACTGTGCAGCCTCCTGCAGCATCTCGAAGACAACCTGTTAGGAGCACGACTTCGGGGGCAGCCGCGATCAACGCCCAAGATGAGTTCAAGAAGTGGGCAATCAACGAGCTTCGTCCTGACCTTGCCAAGGGCATCAGTGGTAAGTCATGCATCATTGCACATTTCACCACGAAGCATGCTAATCTGTGTACAGTTGAGGACTTCGTCTCTGGTCTCTTTAATCTGCCGCCAGACAACGAGATCATCACCGAAGCAGTCCACGCCGTATCTAGCACAATCGACTCGCGCCACTTTGCTGAAGAATTCATTCGCCGCAAGCGCCTGGCTGACAAGGGACTTATCGACACCGCTGTTCCCAAGAGCGCCAGTCCCGCTAATGGTGCTAGTGCTGGAGGCTGGAGCGAGGTCGCAAAGAAGTCAGGCAAGGAGCCACCAAAGGAAGACCTCACTGGTAGTGGATTTGCTATCAAGCAGAGCAAGAAGCGAGGAGGTCGCAAGTAGGAGAACCCTCCTCCTGGCACTTCTGGTTTTTGCAAAGTATTTGACGAATCAGCGGATTTGATTAGGGCATAAATGTTGTGGGCGATGCTTGAGCGAGCATTACTTGAGCACAGCAGCGTTGTTTGTCTGGCATTCGTTTGAAGGAACAGTGGTGTTCTGTACAGCATCAGCATTTTGGAACTGTAAGATGTCCTCGCTACTCAAAGCTTTGCGCACCGATTCCAGGTTCACATTTCACATGTCCATGTCTCTCACAAGCCAAGCACGATTCCACGCTCCTGCAGTAGCACCAAACTTTATGGCTCCTCAAGCCCGATATGGCAGGAGATCTTCACCCCTCCCTTGCATGACGATTGTGGCCCATTCATGGTCTGGAAGCTTGGAAGATCAGCAAGTGGTAGCACGCAAGCTGACAGCACAGAGAATAAATTAGTTCTCGCGTGTCCTCTTCTCTTCTCCGAATTCATCTTCTCATCGATTTGCGTCACTACCAACTTCGACACTTACGTTTCCAGTACTGCGTTCACAGCGAATAGATTCAATATGGCAGAACAGTGGGAACAGGCTTTCAAGGGCTTCGGCGAGAAGACGTATACCATTGCTCAGGCAATTCAGAATGCCAACGAGGGGGATGATTTGACTGAGACGCTGAAGGTACGCATGGCCTCAGCCGGGCGGTTTAGGACACTTCACCGAGCATGAGACAGGATCAAGATTGCAAGACCTGCCAGTGCTGACATGCTGGCTTTGTCCACATCTAGGAAATCAAGGAAGCTCACGACGAACTTCTGAAAGAGTCCAAGAAGCTCCCAACCGATGTTGTCGATGTCGACGATGAGTCTGCGCAAGCTGATTTGAAGAATGCTGCAAACGACGTACGTTTCTTCCTCTTCCATCTACCTTCGGATTCGGCCAATTCCAAGCATCTTTGTAAACTAACGCTCAAGTCAACAGGTCGTCATCGCCTCGAACAAACTCATTGCGGCCGCTCAGGAAAAAGCCGATGTCTTCCGTCCGAACAAGGACTTGGGGAAGATCGTCAACAAGACCGTCTTGACGAACAGCTCTGTGCTCGATGCGGCGTATCCTTTGACGAATCCATATGCGCCTGAAATTCAAGGCCAGACGAAGAAGTGCCAGTCTGAGGCTGTGAGGGTTATGAAGCTTCTTGGAGAGCCAAAGGAGGAATAATGGTGCAGATATGATGCAAGCTTAAAATGACTTCTGAAGCTGTGGATCAGGATAGAGAGATACAAAAGTAGAAAGACAACTCAAGCCTTGATCACTATTTTGAGTGCCTTCCCAGGGGTCGATACTGTACAGGCGACCACGCGAATGATAGTCCTGAGTTAGTGCTGGAGGACGAACGTCGTGGGTAGTCAAGGTCTTCCGTCTGTCATGCTGCACGAACCGCAAGGCTATATCTGCGAGAACCAGCGCCCTAGTCATGCTCACGGCTTTCGATGTTGCTATAATCCTGATCGCGGCTTCCGGTAGATTGTACTCAAAGCATCAGACTGCAAGTAGCTGAGCGGTCAAGCGCTTGCCTGAGAAGCTCGGCAAGCCGGGCAGGCTGGGCAGGCTGGTCCGGATCGTGACACAGAGCTGCCGGGTGTCTGTTCATAACCGAATATCTCTGTATGGGGTGTGTGAGGGATCACATGCAGTGTAGGATTATGTACACATCGCAATGAAATCGGCGTACTCTCCTTCCATCTTCCATGTCTATTCCCACCAATTTTGAATGCCAAGTGCTTATTCAGCAGAAGCGCTAGGATGTGAGGACGACACTGCTACTGACTGCCACACCTATATAACCATACAACCAACAACTCGCCCTGGGGCGGCCTGGCCAGTGGCCGTTCCTGGACGGCACGCGTAGTGCAAAAGTGTTTTCTACTCAGCAGCACACTCGCTCATCTCGCCATCCTCCGAAGCACGCCGAGCCTCCTCCCAGAGATACCAAGCCTGGAGTCCGTCTTGGACGGCACCGACATGCGTGCACGCGTGCAGCGGCCAAGCACGTTATCTTGGATGCTGTCAAAGGAACGGCGTCGCGTGCGAGAGATGCAGAAAGCTTTACCCTCTGTTGCGCGATGCTGAGCCAATGGCGCTGGGCGAGGTGCCACTTACGCCAGATTGATGAGCTTAAGTTGACATCCAGCTGCCTGTAAGAGGTATGCTCACCGTCTGGGGTCTTGTCTGGAGGTGCTTTAGCGAATCCCAAGCATAGTGGTCTGGGTTGGCCCTCGGACTTGGTACCACGCGCGTGCGCAAGACTTATCGTTGCCACTGTTCTTCGACGCTCTTGAGTTCTGGGCTGATAGATCCTTCGCCTGAGGTCGCATTTCGGGCACGGCTAGGTGCGGTCTTTCGTGATGCGCTCGTGATCAGTACATATCCCTCGCATTGTCTCTCTTCTACGCTTGCTTCTCTCTCATCCTGCCAAGGCTCATTGTCGCGATATGGCCGCTGTTGATACCTACGAAAAGGGCGCGCCCGTGGAGGAGAATATCACGAGGGAGTCTTCGCAGACAAGTCCGACTCCACAACATGGACAAGATGGAGAGGTCGTGAAGGAGAAATTCGGCGCAAGGGTACTGCGCAACCTGAAAACCCCCGGCTCGGCTCTACAGATCGTGATCGCAGCTCTTGTCGCGGTGGGCATTGGGCTGGCGGTGTCGTTCACTGTGGATGATATTCCTGAAGCCGCCCCGGTCGTGCTACAGATCCCAGGCACCCTATGGCTCAGAGCGTTAAGAGCGACAGTACTTCCACTCATTATTACAGCTATAGTCCTTGCTGGTATGCGCAAAGAGTCGACACCTTGACATGGGCGTTCGCGCAGTTATCAAGCTGACACGAAGCAGTACAGAATCTGAAAGCGATGACAAAGGGAGGGTCCAAATTAGCAAAATGGACTATCGGGTACTACGTTCTAACCACCGTGTTAGCCGTCGTTCATTCCGTAAGTATTTGCCACAGTCGCGGTCGAACACGCTCAATTCCTGCATCCACCGACTTTACAATTCAACCAGCCTCAATCGCATGAGATGCTTACTGATCACGAATGAACGGTGCAGATGATATTAATGGACTTAGTATGGTCGAACCTCATGGTGCAAGCGGATGCCGGTAGCCTGGAAGTAGCGGAAGAGGACCAAGAGACCATCGACGAGCGCGCCAGCCAACAACCTCACGACATCGTCGTGACCGTCTTCACCAGTTTCATTCCTCAGAACGTCTTCCAGGCCTTGGCGGAAGATCAGCTCCTGGCCGTACTGGTCACAGCAGTCGTAGTCGGCTGCCTGCTCAAGCCCAACTCCTCTCTGCTCCGGGCCATCAAGGAAATCGACCGAATCGTCTATGTCATCATCGAATTCCTGATCAAGCTGGCGCCAATCGGTGTCTTCTTCTTGATCGTCAGCAATTTGATGACATTGGACGTCGCTACAATCGGCCAGAACTTGGGCGTCCTCATCGGGGCATCCCTTGCGGGAATGGTAAGATGAATCTCTACAAGAAATCTTCAAAGCACGAGGAACTAGGCTCAGACATCACGGAACTTTTACTGACTGCTTTAAACAGTTTATCCACCTCCTGATCTTCCTCCCCGCAATTTTCTGGATTTTCACAAGACAGAACCCCTTCACCTGGTAAGTGTACATGGGATCGAGAAAAACTTATCGGGTCCACGGGCTTATCTCCTCCCGTCCAGGTGGCTCAAACATGCACCCGCTTGGATTCTTGCTTGGGGTTCAGCATCTTCCGCCGCAACTTTGCCTGTCACCATGTAAGCAGAAGCCCTCTTCCCCGCTTGATTAATCATAGGGCCAAACGCTCTTAGTCACCAAAGTCTGACTTTACGCTCGGGAACACATTGCTAATTCTCTACGCTATCGCTGCTTAGGCGCTGCTTGGGCAAGAACAAAGTGCCCAGTAACGTGTACAAATTCACCGCTCCGCTGGGATGCCTGATCAACATGGACGTAAGTTGTACACAACAACACATCTGTCGAGAAGACGTTTCTCCTCGATTGCTCGTTGAACGCAACTAACATGCAAGGTAAACAGGGCACGGCCATCTACTTCCCTGTCGTAGTCGTCTTCCTTGCCATAACCCAAGGAATGACCCTGGTAAGCAAAATTCCCAGAGTCTCGGAAATGGAGAGCTAGCTGACCGTGAGCGCACACAACAGAACGCGGGCGATTACGCTCTCATCGTGATATTGAGTGTCCTATCTTCGATTGCAACCACGCCTATTCCTTCCTCTTCGCTCGTCTTGACAGTCATTATCGCAGACAGCGTTGGAATTCCTGTAAGTGAAGTGATGGGTAGAGGCTTTATCCAAGCCACCAAACGTGAGATATTGACTAGCGCAGATCACCGGAATGTACGCCGTAGTTGTGGCTATCGATTGGTTCATTGATCGTTTCAGAACGGCACTCAATGTGAGCAGCGACATTTTCGCAGCAAGAATTGTAAGTACAATGATAGGTGGAAGCCCTGCCTAAGCCACCACATGTGAGAAAGTGGCTACCGCTTACACTTCCCAGATGGCAAAGGTGACGGGGATCACAGACGACAACCTGGACGCGGGTGAAGACGGGCAGGCTGTGGAGGAGGTGGAGCGCGTTATGAGGGAGAACCAGGCTCCTCGATAGGAGACGTTGGGTTCGTCTGTAGTTCGTACAGCCGCGAACAACGTCTCCGAGGCTGTGGGCTAGCACACGAATATAGGCCGACACTTAACCGACGAATAGCCAAGCATACTTCACACGAGACTTCACCTGCATCACACAGTAAGCCTTGCTTTTGAGCATGGGCTTACCGAACTGGCGGGTACGTTCGAGAACTGCGCCCGCATCCGCGGAGCTTCTTTTCCTTCGTTCAGCCTTCTATGAGTCAGGGATAGGCATGTCCTCTCCGCTTGGCGTAATTCGTGGTGCGGATTGTGCCTGCGTCAAGCCCAGGTATTCCTAGACATTTGGCGGAGGGTCTTGTCCCAAGTTCATGCTTCCATCCTTTCCAGGCTTTATAAGTACAAGCATTACCGAAACGGAGCAACATCGTCCGCGGTCCGCAATCCACCAATTCGGGTCGGAAACGTGGCAGCCCTCTGGAGAATGCGGAGATGAAGAATAGAGCCTGTGGAGAATGCGAGAGCTTACGGGAAAAGCTGGTAATGGATGCTCCGGAAGAAAGCTATGCTTCGTCTGATGCTCGGCCCCGAGGTTCTGGCGACGCGGACGGTGTCGATGAGGTGGAAGCGTGTAATTGACTCTTTTCGTGCGCTTCGAGAATAAAAAGCTTGGATAGGTACGTCTTGAGCTTCGTGCTGTTTCCCTATGAGTCGTGTGACGCTGAGCGTTCGGTGGTTTAGTTGACTAGGCAGATATGCCGTCGGTATGTCTGCCTGGTCAACTACTGGATTGCTTGTAGGTCGGCTGATGGTAAGTATGTTGCTTTCTGCTGTTGGTTTTTCATCTTCTTCGAAAGAATTTATCGCCTCTGTCGTTGACTTTATCAAACCTCCCCAACGTTTGAAGGTCGTCGCTAACAGCATGTTCTCTTTCCTTCCACGGCCATGGACCTTCTCTATCGAACGAAGATTGATCTCTGATGCGACTCAGGGGGATGCCAAGGGCAGTGCTGCAGCACAGTCAACTGAGGTACCAGGGCAGAGCAGTACATGACCAAACTCGAATCGCACAGGAGCGCATGCTGATCCGTCTGGAGCCGAGAGATCTCCAAGGCGGGAGCAGCTCGCACAGTCCTGACTCCGCAACGCACGCGGTAACGCTCTCATTGCCGTGAGCTGGCTCATCACCTAATGAGCCATCACCACAGCCCAGTTCGTTGTGCACCGGCACTGAAGAGAGAAAGAATTGACGCGTTTTCGGGTCACGCACACCTTCAAGGCCATTTTGGAAGGCGGGAGTGAGACAGATCGTCAGGGTGTTCTCCAGAGCAGAAGCTGTTCCCAACGGCTGGCAGGTACATGGTGCAGACAGGGTCTGAGATACCTGCCAGGAACGCGAGGCACCACGTCCCGCCACGCAGAGGCCATTCTGGAGTGCTGAGACATATGAGTGCCGTCGTCTGGTCGGCTAAGAATAAGGTCGGAAGGGTCTTCGCCAATAGGCAGAGCTCCCCGCCAGCCGCGCAAAAGAAGGCAGTATGCAGCATGAGGCAAGCGGTACGCGACAGGATCCGACGCCGAACTGCTGTCAAGTCATTTGTGGACCCGTTCGGCTGACCAGCGGCGCCGTGCGAGTGCAATATCGCGGCGGAGAGGGTTCGCGCATCGGTGCCATCGTCGACGGTGCGAAGAGCAGCGTGCAGAAGTTTCGTGCTGGCGGAGCGCAGGTGCAGGACGCGATTTGAGTGTTCGAATGGACCTTCCTGCCTGCGCAAGGCTGGCGCCATGATCGACGCCGAACTTCTCGGGCCGGCTGCAGGCACCGCCTTCCGCGCGGTAGCGAACCACTTCACGCCCCCGCCGTCCATGTCATGTCTCCTCGCACGCCTCCCATCGCAGTGGAATCGCTCTCCGGCAGCCGAAGACCAGGCACAAGATGCCGCAAGCCAGGAAAAGCCATCGACGCCAGCCCGTTCGGGTGGCCAAGCCCAGTGCCTCAGCGCCTTCCCTCCCATGGGGCAGGAGACTTTCGCTGGCGCAGGCGTCACTCCATCCTCTGCAACGCCCGTTGCGGTTCACATTGCAGCAACGCGGCCACCAACGATGTCGATCTCCGTGCTAGCAGCTCCGACAATCCGGGGTGCCACTCTGCACATATGAAATACGCCCTGCCATTCCCCTCCAGCTACTCATCTTGTAGCTCCATCCTATCGACCACGGCGAGGACAAGCTCTTGAGCAGCATTCGTGCTCGAAGCACCAGACCCGGAGCCTGACTTGTGTACACTCTCTTTCCACTCCCCAACATGCAGGAATTCCTGGGCCTGCGAGGCCAAAGCCTCTCCCACGCCATCGCCATCGTCACTGGCCTCATTTTCTTCCTCTATGGCTATGATCAAGGCCTGATGGGAGGCTTCCTCACCATGCCAGGCTTTTTCCGTCAATTTCCCAAGATCGACCTGGCCGACAGTCCGACAGACCTCTCCAAAGTTCGGATGATCAGCTTCACCGTCGCTGCGTGGAATCTGGGTTGTTTCCTCTCCGCTATGATTGCAGTCTTCATTGGCGATAGCGTTGGGCGCAGGAAAATGGTAATCATCGGTCTGACACTCCTTCTCATCGGCGAAGTCATGCAATGTGCCTCTTTCGTTTGGGGCCAGTTCCTCGCTGGAAGACTGATCGCTGGAATCGGAAATGGATTCAACTGTGCAACCATGCCTGCCTGGCAAGCCGAGTGCACCAAAGCCCATAGAAGAGGTACCCTCCTTATGATCTCCGCCGGTGCCACCACGGCTGCCGGCATGACCATGGCCTACTGGGTGGACTTTGCTTTCGCATGGCTGGAGCCCAGCTCAGCAGCCTGGCGGGTGCCCATCGCTCTTCAAGTCGGTCTCATCTTCCTTGCCGCTGGAATTGTCGCCTTCATGCCAGAGTCACCACGATGGCTCATCCTGCAAGGCCGTGAGGCTCAGGCACTCAAGATCCTCGGCGCCCTGAACAACACTGATTCCAACACCCGCGACGTCCACCAAGAATTTCTCCAAATCAAAGACGCCGTCATCGAAATGGCCGGAGCCAGTTTCTCCAACCTTTTCAAAATGGGCGACTATAGAGACTTCCATCGCGTCGTGCTCGCCGTCGTCCTCCAGTTCAGCTCCCAACTCTGCGGCATCGTCTTCATGACCCAATACTACGCCGCCATGTTCCAACAACAATACCTCTGGGGCGATTGGGAAGCCCGTCTGCTCGCCGCCGGAGCCGGAACAGCCTTCTTCCTCGCCTCTTTCATCGCCGTCTTCTGTATAGATCGCATTTGCGGCCGTCGAGCCCTCCTTATGTTCGGCACAGCCGGAATGTTGTTCTGCATGATCGTCCTTTGCATCATGCTTAAGATCCACACCCGCCCCTCCCTCGACGCAGGAACAGCTTTCATCTGGCTCTTCTGCTGCGCCTGGGCAATCGGCTGGCAAGGCATCTCCTGGCTCTACCAAGTCGAAATCGTCCCTCTAAGAATCCGTGGCCCGGCAAACGCTCTCTCTACAGGCGCCAATTGGCTTGGCAATTTCATGGTTGTCATCATCGGTCCCGTGGCATTCGCAACCAGCACCTGGAGATCCTACATCATCTTTATCGCGACCAACGCTGCCATTCTCCCAATGATATACTTCCTCTACCCTGAAACCAGTATGCGTTGTCTGGAAGAAGTCGATTACATTTTCTTCACGGCCAACTCTTCTCCGAGACCTTGGTTAGACGTCAGGAAAGCCGCTGCAGATCTTCCACTTTGGTATGGTGCCGGTGATGAAGAGACTTCGTACGATTATGAGGCTTCGGAGTGGCATCAACGACACGTCCGCTTCTCGGATGAGGTCGAAGATTCTGAAGGCGATATGACGACCTTGGGTCCAGCTTCCGGAGCGAGGCTCGAAAAGGCTCGCAGTGATAGCAGCGGCAGCAGCAGTGAAGACGAGAAGAAGTCGGAGATTTACAGTGATGGCACCGCGCCAGTTTCTTTTGTGCAAGCACTCTCTGACGGCAGGGCTAGGAGCCAGAGCAGAGGAAGACGCCATTAAGTGTATGTAATATGATGGACAATGTGGACTGCGACTCAATCGAGAGGTTTATGTATGCACGTATTGTATAGTACCGACAAGTGTTTGACACCCTATTGGAGTGTCTACAGTTCTACGTCGACAGACTCATGTAGCATCATTCATGCTCTTACCAGCAACTGCCATTATGGCAAAATTCCAGACTTTCAACGAAAGTGTGTTACTTCCGCATGAGCGAGCTCGCGCTCGCATTCTGCCTCTCAATGCATTGCATTCCGTCCCACCGAGTAGAGCCATCTAGATCTCAGATGACGATTGCCGACATTTAGTCAAAGGATACCGTAACGAAAGTGGTGCCGACATCTTCCTTTCGCCTCCCCACGGCACGGGGCTGTACCAGTGTCTTCTTCATCTCACCCGCACCCAACTGCTCACGCATGACTTCTGCAGCGTTCTTCACACTGATATCTCGACGCTCTTTGTTCTTCTGGTACTTCGTCGGAGGGCGTATGACAAGTGCCTGTCGATCACGGGATGCAGCCTTCTTCTTCTGGGCCTTTGCCCACTGGAGCATAATCTCTGGGAAACGGTCTCCGTTTACTCCTCCTTGTCGATATGTACCAGAAATGGGAATATTGTTGGACTGCAGCACCCGCCACTTCCAACCACAGCCATCGAACCATGCTTTTTGATACGTTCGACCCATGATGACGACCTCCTTGAAGCTTGCATTGTCGAACTGACAGTCCTGAAAGACAACATTGACGAGGTGACAAGTGTCGAATGTTGTATTCTTGAAGGTGCAACGAATGAACTGCACGTTCTCGATTCTGCAACCGCACCCGTCTGTGATGAACAAGCCAGCTGCTGGCGTGTTGTCGAAAGTCAAGCCCTTGCCCAGTGCCAGTGGTATTCTGTATGGCTCGTTGCTCATCACGATTGGCTCCACGAAAATGTAGTTTTCGCTGTCGTTTGCTGCGCTTTCGAACCCCTTTATGTTTCCCCAACCGCTTCGATGACGCTCATCTGGAGGTGGATTCGCAATCGTTGCTTCTTCAGCCTCCTTTCGAGCTTTGTTCATCCCCACAATCTCTGCTGGTATGTCATCGTGGACCGATATGTCTTTGAACGTTTCGCCTGTCCAAGGGTAGTTTACAGCAAGCTTGCAATTCATCCATGTGCAGTTGAAAATGCAGTCGGTGAACGTATTGCCATCCATGGCCACGTTCTCCAGTGCGACCTCGCGGAAGTCGCAGTTGTTGAAAGTGGTGTTTCGGATCGAGCAGTTGTCGAAGATGGTTGGCAGATGCGGGTCGAAGCGACAATTGACGAATGTCACGTTGATGAATCCTCCGCCAATGTCAACACCGGGGTTCTGAATGACCAGACCGTGCCGTGGTGGCTTCAAACCTGGACTGAATTTGATGTCCAGGCAAGCTGGCACATCAGAGGGCACCACCCGCTTAGCAGAGCGAACGAGAGACGATGCACTTTTAAACCTGCTCGGTTCATCAGCAATGCGGCAGTCGATCTTGCTGGAAGCTACTCACTGGTCGTTCAACGAACTGACTTCGGAGGAGGCCTCGGACTGGATGTAGACCAAGCCGGGCCTCGCTGCCGTATAACGAACATTGCTCTGAACGGATAGATCGCTGAAGGAGTGCCCAGAAGAGGATGCAGCCAGTGACGGTGATGCAGTCGAGGACAACGAATGCTTGGAGTCGAGAAAAGTGACCGGCACGCCGCCAGAATCTTCTTCGCTCGGTTCTGACTCGAGCAAGTCGAAGCCGACCGGCTTACCAAGGCTATCCTTCATGAGTTTTGCGTCGGTTGGCGGCATGGTGATCGATGGCAGCTCGTTGCTGTACCGAATGTCGTTGTCGAGAAGAGGCAGCCAGGTTGGATTTCACGGCGTTTGTTTGCCTGCGGGATTACGCAACCCGCCAATGCGCGGCAGTTGCGGCGGCGTCCAGTCGAAGGGCGAAAGTAACGGTCGCTACTCCAACGAGCACGGAGTCGGCGGACCCGTGCCAGGTGGGCCATGTTATCAGCTGTCATGCTCAGGATTAACTCGTGATCCGTGATCAGTGATGGTGGACGGGAAAGAATGTTGAGGGTTGGTTGGGAGACACTGAGCTCAGTAGCCTTGCTCATACCTGCCTCTACGCTCACATTATGCGCAAGACGGCTCCTTCACTTTTCATTTGTCCTTCATTGGGATCGCGAGAGGTGTGGCCTAGAACACGACTGACCGCATTCATATCGTCCAATTGGAACTCCGAGCTCATCGAGGAGGAGCTATCTGCTCGTCAGCTGGGAGCAAAGCAATGCTTGACAACACCTCCAATCTGATGCCCGCCTCTAACTCCAAGGACGGTTTCGATCAAAAGTCTCTCCATTTGCATTCGTCGTAATATTCATAAACCCTTCATCTATCCCATCCCTACCTACGAACCGCAACAATGCCTCAGAAAGCATCAGCTGCAGCAAGCAAGTAAAGGCGATAGACAAGGCTCAAGCGAGGTTTTGGTAGGTACAGCGCTTCCATTAGCCGCTCAACACAACTCAAAAAATTTCGCAGGGTATAGTTGCCTCTCCTGAATTTCTCCCTTCATCCTCGAACAATTTCAATTCTTTTTAGAAAAGTCCCCTTTTTCGATACCCTCCCATCGAAACGCTGCTGGTTGCTACGCTTTACTCATGCGCTCCGCCCATATGTGTCATGCAAAAAAGATGAGAAAGATTTCCCCACAAACGCCTGCCGATCCCGAAAACAGTACCAATTCCTCAATTAAAGGATTATGCTCGCTTGCTTCAATTTCTCTGTGTCGTGTCATGACTCGCTTCTCGGACGCGTTCTGGTCGAACTCCTACCCCGACCGGCTTCGACGTCGCTGACTGCCGCTTCGTAGGTGGGAATAGGCGGGCTGTTGTTGTGCAGTAATCTGGTCCGCTCGCTGTATTCTGAAGCGTTTGTTCCGGCACGAGGTCGGGCTGTCATGTCCGAGTCGTCATCATCGTCTCCGTTCTCGTCCTCATCCGGGCTCTCGTAATCTGGAGGTGGATGATCTGCGGGTTCCAATGGTAGGCCAGGATTCATATAGATCTGACTGCTTGCAGCTTCGCTCGTGCCCTCGCCAACGTCTTCTTCCTCTTCTTCCACGTCATCCTGCATGTCCATAATATTGAGCTGGGCAAGTGAAATGTCCGTAGGCGAGCGCTCTGGTCCCGGACTCCTCGTAGGTCGGCCTTGCAACCTGATTGCACCACTATGTGATCTGCCATGCCCAGGTGCCCATCCCATCCCTTCTCTGACGCCCTCACGGCCGCCTTCGAGGAGTATGCTGCCGGCTTCGCTACCATATGGAGGAGGCGGCGCTAGACTGCCTGTCATTGGTGCAAGACCCCACTTCTTTACATTCGCTTCGATGAAGACGAAGCCCATTTGTCCAAAGTTCACGTGGATGTTTGCAGGTCCGTTTGCTCCCACCGTGGGGAAGAAGTTGTGCAGCTTCATTCCGTGACAAACATCTTCCAACTTCTTACCATTCCTCGTGAAGAATATTGTCCCGGTCCTAGGTCTGTATCCGACTCCGACGACGTCACCTTGGACGAATGGAGGCCCATAATTTGTCGAGGTGAAGGGCTGGTTAAACTTGCGTTGACCTGTGGATAGATACGCAATGGAGTATTTGTGCAGTCCAGGAAGTCGGAAAAGCGGATAGGGTTTCGTCGTTAGTCCGATGCTGACCAGTGTCGAATCTGGCTTGTCGTACAGCTTGGCCTCCCAGTAGTATACCTCGTTCTGCTTCGGAATGGGCAGATTGCTCTGTACACTGCACTCCGAGTCGAAGAACTCAATCTCCGTCCTGGCCTCCACGAAACAGTTCGCAATCTCCAATTCCGGCTCAAACTCCCATGCTGAGACTCCCTTCTCTTGTATCGCCAAAAATTGTGATAACGATATGTCGGTTTGTACGGATTCCGGGGGATTGTGCTGTACGAATGCTGTTTGGGAACTAAGTCAGCGATATGCGCCACAGGTGCGTATGAAGTCGGCAATCTCACCTTTCGCTCTGAAGTATTCCGCTCGCTGTAAGTCGTCCATCTCGGCGAGGGCTTCTTCCTCCTCGCGCAAGAAGCTCTGCTCATCGTCAAACTCTCCTGGGCGTGATATGCGATCCAGGAAGATTCGGCCACGGCTGGTGTATCGAAAGAAGTAGACAATGGCAATGATAATGCCGACCAGGGCAGCAGAGCCAAAGGCAGACAGCATACCTATCAGTATGCCTTTACCGGTACTGCCGAGTCCGACGGCGCGGATGGTCTGGTGCGAATTCCTCCATTCCGCCCACTTGTCGCCATGTCTATGCCATCGTTGTCGTTCGACTTCCACGTGTACTCCGGTCGTGGTCATGACAGGCGTCGTTGCGGCCACGAGGGATGTCGCCAGAGTTGTGGAAGGCGAACCATCATACCCGAGCGCAGCCTGCGCCATGGGCATGTGAATGCGTGCGCAAGCGGCTTCGTTCTGTGTGCGCGAGTAGTCGTGTTATTAGTGTTGGGCGATTATCGTGCTGTGGCCATATGCTGGCGGAGGAGGTGGTAGAAGGCAGTGGCAGCCAAAACAAAGTAGGTAGGTGGTGCCTCCGTCCGGACACACGCGGGCGTTCCTGAGGCGCTGGGCTGGCAATGCTCCGGGCGGATTGCCAATGTCGCCCTCAATGGCCGGCGAATGCAAGTCCCCAAGATTCCCAGTGCGGTCGCTGGGGTGATGCAACGGCGTCGGTGGATGGGCGTGCGTGTGCGTGCGGCGTGCGGCGTGCGGCGTGAGGTGTGTGAGAGCGAGAGGGTCAGTCCGTTGGCTGGGCCTGAGTGACGCTATGGGGACTCCTTCCGCCGCTTGCGATTGGCAGTCGGGCGTGGATCGACGCCTGATTCCCTGGGACACACGTGCCGCTGCGGACTTCGCTGCAGCACTCTGCGTGTGTTCTGTTCTGCTATGGGAGTCTCGCAGCAGATCAACAGGTGCCTCATGGTGCATCTGTCGCCGCCGCCATTGCCATTGCCGCCCGTTGACGGTGCCACCAACAAACACCGCTGACGCTGACGACCGCACGGATGCCAAGCAGGGTTGGGCGGAGTGGGGTCGATCGTGGCTGTCGCTCTGCAGATCAATCACTGCTACTGTACCACTTTGGCCATGACTCTCCATGTGCCGCTGTCGAACGTGAAACATGCGTCTGGAAGTGTCGATGGCATGTTCCATTGCTCGTCGCTCCTGCGAGCCCATCATTTACGAGCTATGGCGCGCTATCTACATGTTCGCAACGCTTCCAAAAGCGCCGTTGCTGGCGCGCGGCTACTCCTGCGCAGCAGCTCCAGAGCCTCCTCCGCCTGGACGTAGCCCGTCATCTGTCGCTTCCCAGCAAATATATTCCCGCTGTACTTTTCCTCGTATGGTCATTCCGCGTAGACGCAGTCTCCGATCTGCATCCTCCAGCAACACTCAGGTCGCCGCGCCCCCAGATGCGACCGCGCCGTCTTCATACCAAACGCCGTGCCATGACATTCTTTTGACGCTGCCGCCTAATGCGAGCAGATGCTACGCTGAGAATAAAAACAAGAACGCTACACTGAAGACCTCGCTATCTAAATTGGTATCGTAAGCAAACAACGCCGAGCAAAATTGCTGTGTTGTAGATGTGTTGGAGCACCGCCAGCCTCGAGGGACCGAAGGCTCTTATCACGCAAATGCATAGGCGTAGCGCGGAGCCGTGAATTTCGCCACAACTGACTCCCTCTCCTAGAGGGAGTACAGCTGACGAAGAGCCATCTCCTGTGCTGGTGGTAGATTGTGCAGATAATCGTCGAAGCCGCTGCCGATCATCTGCTTGTACTTCATCAAGACCTGCTCGAAATCTTGAAGTGGTCCGTCTTCCTGCATACTAGCCAGAAATACGCCATGAGCGTTGGCGATCTCACCGAAGAAGTCCAGGAGACACTGTTCCAGGGCGGCAGGGTTGTCCAAAACTACCTTGCAGAAGCCTTTGTACGCGTGACCCTTCTCGTCTGTCCAGGCCACCTTCTGCATGTACTTGAGGAAGGCTGGCGCAAAGTTGGCAAGGTGGGGCGCAAGCTGTTCATGGCAGCCAAGTCCCAGTCGTCCGAGAGCTATTGCTGCGTTTTCGTTGAGCGACTCTGGCACTTCGTTGCTGAAGATAATGACAGCCAGCTTCTCCAGCAGCTTGTCGACAAATGGAGCCATTCCCTCCTTCTGCCGCATCGAAATTTCTCCGCAGGACCAGCAAGCATTGTTAATCACACGAAATGTCGATTCTGGATCATTTTGCACGTCGTTCAATCCGAGTTGCTGGATGAGAATGTTGAGCAACTCGGACAGATATTGCTGGAGCTGGGGGAAAATGTAGATGGCACAGTCCCCAAGTAAGGCGTAGGCCGATTGGCGAACGTCGTTGCTCGAGTCTTGCATGCAATACGCCAACATCTGGAACATGTTTGGCTGCGCACTGCCCGCAAGTCTGGCACTTTGCTGCTCGTCCAAGGCTTGAATGATCGAGCTCAGAAGGTCCAAGCTCGTGACCAAGAAATCCTTGTCTGGCTGGTCCATCAACGATTGCTCTGCGCTGGCGCCATCTTCCAGGTTCTGTTGGATGAGTTTGATGCAGCGATTGAAGAGCGGCTCCGCAAATGGTGCAAACTGAGGACCAAGTGCGGTGGCCACAAATGAGAGGCACTCCAGCAACGGGAACATTTCGCGCGACTGATCCTGCACATGCTGCCAGCGGTTTATCAGAGCAGGCATAAGTAGGTTGACATTCTCCGGCTCGGCGAGTTTGGGGGAGGCATGCTCAGCCAGTGTCTGCACACAGTCGTACAAAATGTACATGTTCTTGTCCTTGTACTTGCCAAAACATTTGACGAAGTGCTGAAGAATGATCGTGCAGTATGGAGCAAGGGCAGCGTTGGCTTTCTCCTCCAGAGCCGCAAAAGCTGAAGCTGCAGACTGCTGTACCTTTTTGTTGTGGTCTAGCATGCGCTGCAGCAGCCCCTGCATAAGGGGCTCGAAGAACTGATCCCTTGGAGCATTCGGATCGTGGGCTGCCCAGGATGCAAAGCGACTGAGGGACCAACAAGTGATCTGTCTGACAACGGGTTGAGGGTCGTTCAGCAATGCCAACATAAGTGGAATGAGCTCCGGCAAATGTGGCGTAATATTGTCCATGCAGCCAGGACCAATCGCGCCCAAAGCCAGAACTGCCGCCTCGCGATTTGACCAGTCTTGATGCTTAAAGTTTTCCACTAGCCATGGAAGCACTTCCTGGAAGACAGAGCCATGGAAATGCGTCGCAAGACTATCGAGAGAAGCCGCCGAGCACTTGCGTAAGTTCCATTCCTCTTCGGGATCAATTTCGTCAAAATCTTCATCCTCGTCCACTTCGCCTTCACTGAGATCGTCATCCTCATAAGCGAAGCCGTTGACGGCGGGCTGGGACTGACCATTAGGTTGCGCTCCGTTCGAAGTGTCAGCTCGGCCAGCCTTGTCCCTGGCAAAGGTCGGTTTGATGTCCTTCTCTTCGTCCTCGAGCTCAGCATCCTCTTCGTCCCCTTCTAGTCTTAGCTGATCGTCCTCGCTGTACACCATACAGTTCAGAAGGACGGGGACAATGCGGGGAAGATAAGGCCCAAGCGCGTCTCGAAGCACTGCGTTGCTGCTGGACTCGAAAAAGAACTCGGCAGCGTCAAGAGCCAGTTCTTGGTTGTGTCGATCTTGCTGTTGGGTCAAGGTATACTCAATCACGCCTTCCACGTGCGGTACGAGCACATGAGGTAGAGAATCCGCGAGAAGTGCAAAGGACCGACAGACGAATCGCCGCACGTCGTCATTGCTGTCCTGAGACAGGCGAACGATCTCTGGCAGGATCTCATTGATGTTCTCCTGGAAGGTCACAGCAACTGGCTCGACTAGGAAGACATTCACAGCGGCCAGTGCTCGAGAGCGAACCTTGGGATTGTCGTGTCGCGTGAATTTGAGCAGTTCTGGCAGGAGAGAAGCCAAAGGCCGCTGACCTTGATATTCTTTGTCGAGAGCCTTGCGGTTATCTTCACAGATCTTGAACAGTGCACTCATGGCGCCGTCTTGGGTTTCCTGTGAGGCTTCACGGCTTTGATTCGCGATCATTCCGACGAGTTCAGACAGGACTTGCGGCCAACCCATGATGCCACCTTGCCGTACGATTTCGGTGACCACATTTCCGATGTAGTTTCGGATTTGCGTGTTGCGGTCTTGAAGTCCTTGCAGCACGTTTGCTTTGATATAAGCCTTGCTCGGCTCTGGTAATGATTTATATGAAGTTTTGATGTTGTTCTTGAGCAGGATCGCGGCGGCACTGCGTGCTGCATGATATGCTGCTTGATCGAGCCCCGTATTTGAGGTGGGGGTTGTGCAGAGATACACTAAGTAGTTGTTGATATCCGGTGAGGTTTTGGCTTGCCGTAGCATCTAGACAAGGTCAGCACGAGGTACAAAGCTTTCGCGATACTCTACGCACCTGGTCGGCATTTTTTTGAGCTTGAACATCATGGCCACTGAGAGAGTCGCGCAAGCACTGTGCCAGCTGGTTGAGCGGCCCTTGTTGTGGCTGCCACGCCATGGTGCCGCAATGGACGTGGCGCAGTGTGTGGTGCGGTGTGTTGGTGCGTCGGTCTGCAAAGGGGAGGTGCAGAAGGCGAGAAGGTGGTTCGGCGAGCGTCGAATATCAAAGAGCGGGATCAGGCCTGTCGCGGTAATGGACGAGGTCAGCGTCCTACAGATGCGATTGGCTGAGCAGCTCGTAGTTGGGGGCAAACGGCGGCTCGACTGACAGTGAGATCCGAAGTGATGGTGGTTTTGCTGCAGCTCCTGCTCGCGCCGTCCTACAGTAACATGGCTGCGAGCCCGGTGGAAATCGGTGCGGTGGGCAAGTGGTGGAGGTGGGCTGTGGCCGGCCTGCTGATGAGCCGCCGCGGGCACTCTCGAGGCGTCGCGCTCGCTGGGTCGTCGAATTGTCAAGACGCCTCTGTGCAATGGTGCATTCGTCGCACTCGAAGCAACGTCGTCGTGAGGTTGTGTTGCCGCAGCAGGTCGCACGGGCAAAGTCGCAGAGCAGAAGTCCTCTGCCCCAAGACCCTGCGCGGGCAATTGCCAGGAGCGGCGCGGGAGCGAGCTAAATTTCTATCGATTCTTGCTCCCCTCGCCCTCACTTCTCGCGCCCCTCAGCTCCAACTTCTGCACGAGGCGTCTGAGGATCTTTCCACTGCCAACGACAGGACTCGGTGGCGCGCCGCTGGTCCGTCCGCGTATCTGGTGATGCTGCGTCGTGATGGACGCGGTCTGCTGACTGCCTTGCATTTGAGACAGGATTTTTGGTTGCTTGCGGCACCTCTTCGTGACGTAGTGGGCCTGCTCAGCACGGAGCGAGGGAAACCGTAAACAGACACATGCTCGATGCCATAATTGGCCAGCATCCGGCCAGCGAGGACTGCTTGCGCGACATCAGAGTAGTCGCTGACGTCGCGGACGACAACATGGATTCCAGCTCGTGCGTTCTTGGGCACGTGCGTTCGGCGGCGCCATCAGTGACATTCGAGTCTGCGACAGTTACACGAAGCTGCAGGTACTCAAATCGAAAGACAATGCTGTGCAGCCGGCCTTCACTTTGATTTAAGTGAGTGTGCTACCTAAACTAAATACACAAGACCCATTCTGTCACTTCTCGCTGCACGTTGTGAAGTGCCTCCATTGACCAGATTCCTCGGGCGTCGAATCCAATGCGTCCATCTCGTCTCTACATCCAGCTCACCGAAAGGTATGATTCGGAGGGAAGAGCGAGGTTCAGCCCCTTAGTGTCTCTAGCCATGCGCCATTGCTCCCGTTCAAGTTTCCTGCCTGCGCTCGATTTGCTTCCTTTTCATGGCCGAGTTGGTGATGTCAGGCACACAGCAACAGACCTCACTGCCTGTGCTGCTCATAGCTTTTACAGCTCTGCTGCGCGGAGCTTGTTCCGATACTGTAAGTGATGCCATGCTGGCCGATAAAGCCATGGCTGCTCATCGTCTTGTAGTCTCCACGAATACCGGGTCAACATCGTGGCCCATTCAGAAGGTCTCCTCGTGCCATATCTTTGGTCGTAACGGTACAGTCTCTCGTTCCACAGTGAACAACACATCAACGTCCGTGTGTACAACCACGCTATCCGCTTTGATATGGTTACTCGTGCTGACCTGACCTCCCATTTCTGTCTCCCAGCCCTGCACATCCCATTCTAGACCCTTGGTGGATATGACAGCCTTGCCGTACAATGGTAGGAGGCCAACATTCTGCCGCAGCAACCCGTCGTTGAGCGGCGCGTGAATGGTAGTGGTGCCAGGACGAAGCAGAACGCTCACGCTGCTCTCAGAGAACAACCAGAAGCGCAAAGAAGGATGCAAATATTTCTGTTCTCGGTAGATCTCGTGGAGCAATCCCAGACCTTGATCAACCCGTCCGCCCAGACCTCCGAGGACTAGAATCTCTGTGACCCCTGGCAGATTGGCAACGACTTTATGGATCGCCTTGCCAAAGTCTGTGCTATACTGGTCGGGATCATGCGTAATGGCAACGTCCAGCTTCTCATATTCGTGTCGAACCTCATCTCTAATGGAGTCCAAATCGCCATGAATCGCACTCGGAAGAGCATGCTGCAGTGCTCGGGTCCAGTCAGAGCTAGGGTAGTGCTTGCGAAGCAGATCGTGGACTCTGTTAGCCCCGCCATCCGCGCAGAGGCGGTACGAAGCATGATCGTAGAGGCGCTTAAAATAATCTAGGTCATCCAAAGGACAATTCAGAATGATGAGTGCCACTGTTGTACATGCTTTTTCCGTCAAGGTCAAATATTGAGCAGGCCAGAGCTCTGTCATCGAGGTGTCAGACAGTGACGGGCTGCCATTGGGAGCAGTCATCGCGTGTCAAACGCGTGTAAGGATGTCGCATGTATGGCAAAGAGCATGGTGTTGACGCAATCGCGATGCACCTGTGCATGAAAGAGAGGCCGAAAAGTTTCTCCGACCGCCGACATTTCTAAGCAATTCGAAGTCGATGACCTTTGGACGTTATTTGCGCCGCCGCATTTCCTGGGGCCTCTTCATCAGCACAGTCGTTTCTTTCTCTTCGATTCAACGGGCAAGATGTTCAGGCCGATTCTCAGAGCAGCAACGACCGCGCGCACTGCTTCAAAAGCACAGCATGTTGGGAAACGATTCGCGAGTACTGCCCCTACGAAATCTGGCAGCTGGAAAGGGACTGCATTGAGATGGACGGCGGCTGGCGCTGTGGTCTACTACTACAATACTTCTTCAGTATTTGCTGAAGAGCCGCAATGTTCCTGACCCACGTTACAAGATACTCGGATCGACACTGACCAACTTCGCAGATGCTACCCACGCGGCACCAGAAACCTCGCGGGAGTCAGAAACACACCTCAGCATCGATTCAATAGCGGAACAGCGACGAGCACAAGCACGTCACAACGTCCAATCATCCGAAAGCCGGCATAGCGAATCTCAGACCACTGAGAAGCAACAGACTGTCACCGCAGCTGATGGCGAGCAAGCTGCGCCAGGCGGCCCGCAGGGGCTCGAAGAGGAGGCAGAACAGCAGGGTGCTTTCAACGAGGAGACTGGA
The DNA here is from genome assembly GCA_013365235.1 of Cercospora sesami. Classification (NCBI taxonomy): domain Eukaryota; kingdom Fungi; phylum Ascomycota; class Dothideomycetes; order Mycosphaerellales; family Mycosphaerellaceae; genus Cercospora; species Cercospora sesami. The sequence goes on from JAASLG010000014.1 coordinate 46,230, forward strand.
GAGATCAACTGGGACTGCCCGTGTCTAGGCGGAATGGCACATGGTCCATGTGGCGAGCAGTTCCGCGCTGCTTTCAGCTGCTTCGTTTACTCGAAGGAAGAGCCTAAGGGTGTGGAGTGTATCGAACACTTCAAGACAATGCAGAACTGCTTCCGAGAGCACCCGGAAATATACGGTGCTGAACTGGATGATGATGAAGTTGCAGAGGCACAAGCCGAGGAGGATCGAGCGCAGGCATCGTTGGCTCGAGCAAGTGATGCGCAATCAAGCGCGAATACACAGGGTGGCGAGAGCAATGAGATTCAGCAGACGCCAGGCAGTGAACCGACCAAGCAGTCAGCGGATGAGGGCGGTAACCTGGTTCCCAAGGCTGCTCACGACGCTCGGTAGACGTAGGAAAGCTACCAACCTATGGAGGAGTCTGCGGCAGCCTTGGATGCATGGCCGAGAACATTCGAGCTAGAAGACGAGCGCTGTACCAATAGCATAGATGTACTATAGCTGTACAAAACAATGATGCTCTACTTGCTACCCGACGTTTTCGTGTTAGTTCGTGTGCTCGCGTGCAAGTGAGTGAGCGAGTGAACGAGTGACGAGCGTGACGCAGAGTTGCCTGGATCACCGAGCTTAACCCGCGCCTTCTACAAGTCACGTCTGGCTTCACACCTTCCACCCACTCGTCGACACTTCACGGGCGCGTGTGGTTCGACCTTGAAACAACAACCATTACCGCCACCATTCTTCAGGCATCCCATCTTCTTTACAACAGCTGCCGTTCCGACACAACGCCGTTCACAACGCACGGCCCCGCGACTGCCTTCGGCCGCTGACCTTTACCCTCTTCACCGGACGGCTGCATCAGGCACCCTCCCGCTACCGCATTTGCGCCTGAACCACCACGCGCACAAGCTTCTTCTTCCCGCTTTGTCACTCTCAATTCCTCTTCACCTTCCTTTCGAGCTCGCGCACCTCGACCCTCCACACGCGCCATGTCCGACATGGCTGCCAAAGCCAGCTCGCGCCCAGCGCCACCCATACCGACCTCCAAGGACGACATCAACGGTACCTGGAACTTCCTCGAGTGGGGCGTCGATCGAATACTCTTCAACCTCAGCGATGGCGTTGATCTTAAGACGTACATGTCGCTGTACACCAGCATCCACAACTTCTGCACTGCCCAAAAGGCGGTAGGCATGGGCGCCCAGAGCAATCTTAACTCGAATCACCGAGGCGCACATCTGCTCGGAGAAGATCTCTACCATCGGCTGAATGAGCACCTCAAACAGCATCTCGCGGCAGTCCACGCTGAAATGGTCAAGCACACCGACGAGGCGCTCCTCACATACTACATCAAAGAATGGAAGCGCTACACGCAGGCGGGCATGTACAACAACCATCTCTTCCGCTACCTGAACCGACATTGGGTTAAGCGTGAGATGGACGAGGGCAAGAAAGATGTCTACGACATCTACACCCTACATCTGGTTCGATGGAAGGAAGACATGTTTGGCACCACGCAGAACGCCGTGATGGATGCCGTGCTGCGACTTGTTGAGAAGCAGCGCAACGGCGAAACTATTGAACAGTCCAAGATCAAGGATGTGGTCAACTCGTTCGTCTCTCTGGGCATCGATGAGGCCGACAGCACCAAGACAACCCTCGACGTGTACCGCACATACTTCGAGAAGCCATACCTCGATGCGACAGAGAAATACTACGAAAAGGAGTCACAGCAGTTCTTGGCTGAAAACTCGGTGGTCGACTACATGAAGAAGGCTGAGCGGAGACTGGACGAGGAGAAGGAACGTGTCCCTCTCTACCTCCTGCCGGAGATAATGGCTCCACTGATGAAAACTTGCGAGCAAGCACTCATTGCCAAGCATGCATCCACGCTCCGCGATGAGTTCCAATTGCTGCTGAATAATGACCGCGAAGATGACATGGCCCGCATGTATAAGCTCCTTGCACGTATTCCGGACGGCCTTGATCCATTGCGCAACAGATTTGAGCTGCATGTGCGGCAAGCAGGTCACCTCGCTGTGGAGAAGGTCGCAGGACAGGGCGATAGCCTCGATCCTAAGGCGTATGTCGATGCCCTGCTCGAAGTTCACACCCAGTATGCTGCACTGGTCCAAAAAGCTTTCGCTGGCGAGTCCGAGTTTGTACGATCTCTTGACAACGCCTGCCGAGAATATGTCAACCGCAACAAAGTCTGCGAGAAGAACTCCAGCAAGTCCCCAGAGCTGTTGGCCAAGCACTCCGATAATGTGCTCAAGAAGAGCACCAAAGCTACCGAGGAGGACAACATGGAGAAGCTGCTCGACCAGTGCATGACGATCTTCAAGTATGTTGAAGACAAGGACGTTTTCCAGAAATTCTACTCTCGTCACCTTGCCAAGCGTCTCGTCAACGGCACATCGGCATCTGGCGACGCTGAGACTAGCATGATCTCCAAGTTGAAGGATGCTTCTGGCTTCGAATACACGAACAAGTTGCAGCGCATGTTCCAGGATGTTCAGACCTCGAAGGATCTCAACAACGCATACGAGGAGTGGCGTGCTCAGACCATCGATAAGGAAGACAGGAAAGATGAAGTTGATGCCACATATCAAATTTTGGGTACTGGGTCATGGCCACTCCAGCCTCCAACTTCACCTTTCGCTCCGCCCGAAGTTATCGTCAAGACCTACGAGCGCTTTCAAACCTTTTACAGCAACAAGCACGGTGGCCGCAAGCTTTCCTGGCTGTGGCACTTGTGCAAGGGCGAGATTCGCGCCAACTACGCCAAGATGAATAAGGTTCCCTACACCTTCTCCGTATCTACATACCAAATGGCGATCCTGCTCATGTTCAACGACAGTGATACAGTCACCTACGACGACATTGCCGAAATCACTTCATTGGCGAAGGAAACCCTTGACCCTTCAATCGCAATCATGATCAAGGCCAAGGTCCTCACGGCCAGCCCCGAAGGTACCCCGCCTCAGAGCGGAACTTCCTACTCCCTCAACTATGGCTTCAAGAACAAGAAGCTCAAGGTCAACCTCAACATTGCTATTAAGTCCGAGCAGAAGCAGGAAGTCGAAGATACTCACAAGACGATCGAGGAGGATAGGAAGATGCTCATGCAGGTAAGTTGGCTCTCAGTCTTGCTATCTTTCATTTGTGCGTCGCTAACATGTCCACTAGTCTGCTATCGTGCGAATCATGAAGTCACGAAAGACCATGAAGCACAGCCAGCTTGTGTCAGAGACGATCGGCCAGATCAAGAACCGATTCTCACCAAAGGTCTCAGACATCAAGAAGTGCATTGACATCCTGATCGAAAAGGAGTATCTCGAGCGTCTTGATGGTGACGATCTTGGCTATCTTGCCTAAGTGATACGTCTCCGGGACATCGAACCACCTGTACAGGTAAGTACCACAGCGGCGTTATGGACGGAGCGGCAGGGACTACGGTCTCTTGATATACGGTAGCATGATGGATGACGATTGGTTGGGCTTAGCAAGGCGTGGGCGTTCTCATTTCATCTCGCATTGGGCCATGATTGCTGCGTGACGATAGCAGCGGAGGACGAAACTACGTATAGAGCATGAGCATGAGACAGACGCGAGCAATCAAGCTTGACTGGTACAACTTCCTTTTCCCCTATTCTACTCGTCGCTTGCGATCGAGTGAATGTGGGTCCTGTACAAGTGAGAAACGTGTTCATGTGCATAACATGTGCGGAGTTTGCAGCCGCCACCTCCGAGCGGGCTGAACCCTTGTGCACGCCATCGACTTTGGCTACGTGGTGGCACTTTTTGTTCCTTCTCCCGCCCATCGACACCACCAACATGTAAGGCAAATCTGCGCCCACGGACAAGCGCGCAAACCCACTGACAATGATGATTAGGGCGCCGCCTCTGATCGAACGGGCGGAGATCAAGTCCGCCAGCCTTCACAATGCCCGGCCGCTACTCCTCCACGTCTACGTCCTCCCCTTCGTCTTCCTCTGGCCGCTCTTCTTCAGCTACTACCTCCCACAGGAGAGCTACGATACGTACATCAACGGCCAGGAATGGACTTTCGTGTTCGCCGGCAGCATTGTCACAGTGCAGTCTTTGCTATGGCTTATGACATTTTGGAACGTCAACATCCGCGCCCTTTTCACTGCGAACTCGGCGAGCAGTGTAAGGAACGCCAGTCTGATCAAGGTGATCCCGAAGGAGAATGCAGGCGCAAGCGAGATCTGCAAAATCGAGAGAGACAATGTTGGAGGAAGGGAAACTGTGTCCTTCCTGTTCCAGAAGAGACGCTTTCTATACGATGAAGCTAGAGGCAGTTTTGCGCCCCTCAATTATGCGATCGATGACGAGCCAAAACCGACGATTGGTACTTTCCAGGCCTCCAAAGGACTCCAAAAGAGCGCGGAAATTGAGAAGTTGACGCAATACTACGGAAAGAACTTGTTCGATATCCCAGTGCCGACATTCACGGAGCTTTTTAAAGAGCATGCTGTCGCGCCATTCTTCGTGTTCCAGATTTTCTGTGTAGGGCTGTGGATGCTAGACGAGTACTGGTACTACAGTCTCTTCACGCTGTTCATGCTGGTTGTTTTCGAGAGCACTGTGGTGTGGCAGCGACAGCGGACTTTGACGGAGTTCCGTGGCATGAGCATCAAGCCGTATGCGGTCTGGGTGTACAGAGAGAACAAATGGGCCGAGGTGCAAAGCGATGCGCTTCTGCCTGGGGATCTCGTATCTGTGGGCAGGACGAAAGAGGATAGTGGAGTAGCCTGCGACATGCTGCTTGTTGAGGGCAGCGCCATCGTCAATGAGGCTATGCTTTCCGGTGAGAGCACGCCTGTGCTCAAGGACTCGATTCAGCTCCGACCAGCAGATGCGAAGATCGAACCCGAGGGACTCGACAAAAATGCGTTCTTGTGGGGTGGCACCAAAGTCTTGCAGGTTCAGCATGGAAATGCTGCGACCGACGCGCCCAGCACGATCCCGCAAGTGGCTTCTGGAGTTCCCCCTGCACCCGATAAAGGCGCTTTGGCCGTTGTGATCAAGACCGGATTCGAAACCAACCAGGGAGCACTTGTCCGCACCATGATTTTCTCTACTGAACGCGTTGGCGCGGGTAATGTGGAAGCGCTGCTCTTCATCCTCTTCTTGACGGTCTTCGCCGTCGTGGCATCCTGGTACGTCTGGACTGAGGGTGTCAAGCAGGACCGCAAGCGATCGAAATTGCTTTTGGACTGTGTTCTTATCATCACATCTGTTGTGCCGCCCGAGTTGCCTATGGAGTTGTCCCTCGCTGTCAACACCTCTCTTGCGGCGCTCAGCAAGCTCGCCATCTTCTGTACAGAGCCGTTCCGTATTCCTTTCGCTGGCCGTGTGGATGTGGCGTGTTTCGACAAGACGGGTACACTCACTGGAGAGGACTTGGTTGTTGAGGGTGTTGCCGGACTTTTCCTCGGGCGCCAGGATGCGAAGGTCAAGACTGAATCAGACGGCGCTCAGAGCCAGCTCACTAGGATAACAGACACCGGATTAGAAACTACACTGACTCTTGCTACGGCTCACGCACTTGTGAAACTTGAAGAGGGCGATGTTGTTGGAGAGCCGATGGAGAAAGCTACACTGCAATCACTTGGCTGGACGCTCGGGAAGAACGATACGCTTACGGCCAAGGCTGGAACAAACGCACGAGGTGCCATGGCAGGAGATCTCGTGCAGATCAAGAGACGGTTTCAATTTTCTTCTGCACTGAAGCGCCAAAGCTCTATTGCCACTGTGATCACCTCAGACCGCCAGACCGGGAAGAAGACCAAGAGCACGTTCGTTGCTGTCAAAGGCGCGCCTGAGACTATCAGAAACATGCTGGTTGAAGTGCCATCGAAGTACGAAGAGACTTTCAAATACTTTAGCAGAAATGGCGGTCGTGTGCTCGCGTTGGGGTACAAGTATCTCTCAACCGGTGATGAGGTTCCTCAGAAGAAAATTAACGATATCAAGCGCGAGGACGTCGAGGGTGGCCTGACATTCGCCGGTTTCCTGGTTTTGCAATGTCCCCTCAAGGATGATGCGCTCAAGGCTGTCCGCATGCTCAACGAGAGCAGTCATCGTGTCGTGATGATCACCGGAGACAACCCTCTGACTGCACTCCACGTTGCAAAACAAGTTGAAATTGTGGATCGCGATGCGCTCATTCTTGATGCTCCTGAGCATGATGAGAGCGGGAAGAATCTGGTCTGGAGAAGTGTCGATGACAAGATCAATATTCCTGTTGATCCCAGCAAGCCAATCGATCCAGAGATTCTGAAGACCAAGGACCTCTGCGTTACCGGCTACGGTCTTGCGAAGTTCAGAGATACTGCACAATGGCACTCACTGTTGCGCCACACCTGGGTTTACGCGCGTGTCTCGCCGAAGCAGAAAGAGGAGATCTTGCTTGGGCTCAAAGATCAAGGCTACACCACCCTCATGGCTGGAGACGGCACGAACGACGTTGGTGCGCTCAAGCAGGCTCACATTGGTGTCGCCCTTCTCAACGGCAGCAAAGATGATATGGACAAGATCGCTAAAAACTTCCGAGAAACGAAGATGAAGGAGATATATGAGAAGCAAAAGGGCATGATGCAACGCTTCAACCAGCCTGATCCACCTGTACCTGTTCATATCGCTCACTTGTATCCACCTGGACCCAAGAACCCTCACTACGACAAGGCCATGGAGCGCGAAGGCTTGGTGAAGCAGAAGATAATCGAGCAGAAGATCGCAGCTGAAGAAGAGAAAGCCGAGAGCACTGCTGACAAGTACACCGCACCTGTTGTCGAGAAGACAGAGCAAGAGCTCAAGAAGGAGAGAGCTCAAAACGCAGCAAGTGCGATGGCAGACAAGCTATCGATGTCCATGATGGAAAGCGAACTTGACGATGAGCCACCAACCATCAAACTTGGTGATGCATCTGTCGCCGCCCCATTCACGAGCAAGCTTGCCAATGTCGTTGCGATTCCCAACATCATTCGACAAGGACGCTGCACCTTGGTGGCCACGATTCAGATGTACAAGATTCTGGCACTGAACTGTCTCATCAGCGCCTACAGCTTGAGTGTGCTTTATCTGGATGGCATCAAGTTTGGAGATGGACAAGTCACCATTAGTGGTATGCTCATGAGTGTCTGTTTCTTGAGCATTTCCCGTGCCAAGCCAGTGGAGCAGCTGTCGCGAGAGCGACCGCAAAACAACATCTGGAATTGGTATGTCATCCCGTCTGTGCTCGCACAGTTCGCGGTCCACATTGCCACTCTCATCTACATCACGAACGTTGTCCACCGCTTCGAGCCTCCCAAGGATCGCTCGGAGATCGACCTTGAGGGCGAGTTCGAGCCATCGCTGCTCAACTCTGCCATCTACCTCCTTCAGCTCATTCAACAGATCTCCACCTTCGCCATCAACTACCAAGGCCGGCCATTCCGAGAATCCATCAAGGAGAATAAGGGAATGTACTGGGGCATTGTGCTTGTCACATCTGTGGCTTTCAGCTGCGCGACCGAGTTCATCCCTGAGATCAACGAGAAGCTTAAGCTCACGCCTTTCACGACAGAATTCAAGATTACGCTAGTCACAGTCATGATTCTGGACTATGTGGGATGCTGGACGTTCGAGAAGATTCTCAAGAACTTATTCTCCGACTTCAAGCCCAAGGACATCGCAGTGAGGAGACCTGACCAGCTTGAGAGAGAGCGAAAGCGTCTTCAATTGGAGCAAGAGAAAGCAGATCGCAAGAAGGAAGAGGCTGCCGGCAAATTATAGCGCAGTCTGCTATATGTGCATGCTGACATAGACAACAGATAGATAATTAGAAGCGCTCACAGCTCTGTCTATTCGGTCTTTTGCGTAAAGACGCTCCTCCTATCTGTTGACACTGACTAGCCACCAATTCGATACCAAAGGGAGCAAGCTCCGCATGCCAACAAACCACGTGCAGACAAGACCATAAGAACGCCACTGCCACGCGGTTTCGGGGTATACTCCTTGAATCATGCACTAGCTTGCACCACAATGGAGCCTATGGGAGTCGCTGTAGAGAATGACAAGTGAGTGACGTCGCGCCTTCCACCGCCTCGCCGCAAGAATAGCACGGTGCGATAGCTTTACGAACATCGTTGTTTCGACTTGCTCCGCCGAGACAGGTGAGGGCAAGAGTAATAGCTTTAGGCAGCACGCCGGGCAGAGTTGGTGGGTGGGTACAATATCGTTTCGGCGAATTCGGTCGACTTTTAACGCAACTTCATTCGCCAAGGCGCAACACGGCCGGCGAGACAAGCTTCATCACAAGCACTCTTGTCGGGTGCTTGGGTAGTTCTCGGACTTTGGAAAGGTGCGATCACCGTATACAAAAGGCGTTGGGCTGTGCTGTTCGAGGTCTTCTTTCAGGTCAAGCTGGTCTTCCCTCGTCGATTCCAACTTTTTAGTCTTTGAAGCTTTCTACTTTTTCTCTTTTCAACATGAAGTGTACGTTACACTAGAGTGAGGATGCTCCTAATACTGTGCTGACTTCGTTGTTGTAGACAATGTTATTTGCGCCATCACCACCATCGTGATTGGGGCTTCAGCTGCGCCGGTCGCAGATCCAGTCCTTCCGATCCAACATTATGGTTTTCCATGGCAGAAACATCATCCCAAAGCTGGCGAGGCAGTTCTAGACGAGAAGCGAGATGCCGTATTCGTCGGCCAGTATGATGATCCACGCAAGCAGGGGTCATTTGGCCTGTTCAGGAATCGCTTGCAAGGCTTGAAGAATGAGAAGCGAAGGGTCATTAGTATCGATCAGCTTTCAAGATTCAGTGATAACTACAAGAACTGGCTTGGTATTGGACCACAGATCAACGAAAGATCTGCCGACAATGGTTACTTGACCATGGATGTCGACCAGCTTCCCAAGTTCAGCGGAAACAAGGACTGGTTGGGTATTGGACCACAGATCAATGCAAGATCCGCCGACAACAACTACTTGACTATCGACGTCGATCAATTCCAAAGACTCGGTGGCAATAAAAACTTCTTGGGCATCGGACCTCAGATCAGTGAAAGATCCGTTGAAAGAGACGCCGCGAACTCGTTCTACGACGCTCTATCCCGCTACGGATTTGGGCCAGAAGACGTCAAGAGAGATTTGGATCTATCACACTTCAGAGACCACTTTCCCCAAGATACAATCATTGGAACTGCCCAGAAGCCAAAGTGGATACTGCCGGCAGAGAAGAGGAATGCGGATGCCGAGGCCGAACCAATTGTGAGGCTTCCGGGTATGCCTCTGGTGAACACTCAAGAGTGCAATGACCCTCTCCTTTGCGCATCTTTGAAGGCGAAGCGTGAAGCGGAGGCGGCACCCTTTGTCCATATTCCGGGCACGCCATTTCTAGAAAACTGCAAGAGCCCGTGGTGCGTTGCACTGAAGGCGAAGCGTGAGGCGGAGGCAGGTCCCATCTTGAGGCTTCCAGGCATGCCTTCTATCAACCCGGAGAACTGCAACTCTCCTCTTTGCGCGTCTTTGAAGCAGAAGCGTGAGGCAGAGGCCGAAGCTCTCTTGAGGCTTCCGGGAATGCCTGCCTTGGACTTGAAGGGTTGCAATAGTCCATATTGCGTCTCTCTGAAGCAGAAGCGCGAGGCAGAGGCCAAAGCACTGCTTCGGATTCCCGGTATGCCTGCTGGAGGACCAGGTTGCCGGGGCCCGACCTGTGAATCTTGGAAGCAGTGAGGATGATCTTCACGGGTTCAATCACGCGTGATGGGTAACGTTCAATGGTGTATCACGATTCGGGACAGCTTCGTGGGCTTGAAAATGCCATGTTGACGTAGATCGAATGAGAGCAATATTTCGAGACATCGTGTCTATTTCTTCTAAGCTCGGGTGAACATTCTGTAGATGTTGCAGATTAATACAAGATTGCGTGATCGACTGTGGTGCTGATGAAGACAAGCGTGATTACTGATGTCGCTTAGTTGCTCGTGGACCATCAAGGTAGCTGCCCCAGCCTATTTTACCGTATATGGACAATCTTGACTACATGTCTTCTACTTCTCTTCTCACGATGGTGCCCCATCGACCTGAGCCACTCCAGACCAAGCTGTGCACCATGGAGCCGCGTTCTTGCGATAGATCTCCATCTGTGGAGCATTCTTCGCGTCAACAGCAGGATCGTCGACAGTTCCGCCCTTTACAAGGACCACTCCCGGCATGACATCAATGTCGGCGATCATGACAGTTGCACATTTGGCGCAGTTCTTGTAGTTGACCGACTTGCCAGAGTCACCAGTCCGAGAGAAAAGATGGTCTTTGCCAGCAGTCTTCTTGAACTAGGAAACTGTGAGTTCATGCTGTCACGACGAGCAAGCAGAAGCGAGGGAAGATACTGACATTGGCTTCTGGGATGACCAGATTAAAAGAACCATTGGAACCAGCAACCTTGTGGCACGGAATGCAATGGCAGATGGACTGCTTGTGGTCAGTTGACACCCCACAAGCAAAGCATTGAACTACTTACGACACCAGCTGGCTCGCCTTCGTATTCATAAGTCCACTCGCCGCACACGCACGAGCCCTTGGTAGGCATATTGGGCTGGTTGCAACTGTTTTCGTGGATTGAAGAAATTCTGGGCACTGTCAGATGTGGAACCCAGCAAGCTGTTATATGGCTATGTCCATTGACCCATCAGCCTCGGTGGCTCTAGAGCATGGTTCGACACGCTGACGTTGACACGACACCGGAGGCCTTACCTTAAATCCGTAACTTGTCGGGATGCCTGACAATGAAGAAGTTCCAGCTGAGGAAGAGAGCGAAGATATATGCTCCGCCGTCTACTTTCTGTGCCCTTCGATCGACCCCACTACTGACTGTACACTACTCGGAGCTTTGCCGGCCAGCGAAGCTGGAGCTCCAGCGCTTGACTCCGCTCACTCGTCGACCAGTGCACATCAAGAGCAGTCCGAGGGTCTGGCCCGGAAACGAGGAGGTGAACAAATGGCTCTGCTTCTTCTGGCTCCTTACATGGCAGATCCTGGGTCCCGGGCGGACCGAGCAGATGAGTAGGCTTCGCATTGAGCGCGGCTCAGGCGTGCTGAAAGCCGGAGACACCGCTATTGTAGCGGGTTACCATTGAGTATGAGGTCCTGCTTACCGTCTGCAACGCTTCTCGGAGCTCGTCCAGAATCATGCTTGCAATTGAATACGTCCCGTGGGTTCTTGGGGTGCTCTGCAATGAATGTCTCGCTGGAGCGTGATTTCACCAGATCGTAATACTTGATAGTTTAATACTTGATGAGCTTGGTAGTCGTCTGAGATCATGTGGCTGCCAACTGCTGCCAGGCCGCGAGAATACAATTCTATTGTTCTCCTTCTCGGTGTGCTGCCAAGGCTGAGATGTCTTATCGCTATCGCGGAAGATCGCCCTTTCGGCTGCGGGGCTGTGCCGACGCTCTGACACCATGATCCTGTTGCACTCTTCCTGCTGCCTTGCTTCTTGCTCAGCCGGTCGCCACCAGTCCTCAGTTGCACCTCTTGTAGGTCTCGTCGTGGGAGAGTCGCGGTGTATCCACGCCGCCTGGAGACTTCACAATCTTTCGAAATAGAGGCGATCCTTAGATATGGCAGCTCCGGTGGCGAAAGGTAAGATCGACGCCTGCATACGCCCACGCGACGACGCAGGTGACCGCTGGTCTCGTGCATCGACAATCAACTTGTCTTTCAGATCGAACCAACTCTTGAACAAGCAACTGACAATGGTGAACGCTCCAGGAATCATTATATCTCTCAGCATCATTGCCGGCCTTGCTGCAGCCGCCACACAAAGCCCACAGGTGCAAGCATGGCTCGAAGAGCAGCGAAAGAGGATAGCGGAACTGCTAAGACAGCTCGGTGAAGAGTTGGACCCTCAGGCAAGACGTGCTGCAGAAGCATTTGCATTCGAGGGACGAACAGTCAACAACGATTCTGGGCTGGCGAGGGAAAGTGCAGGCAGCAAAGAGGCAGCGGCGTTGGCTACTGGAAGGCGGCTGTCGAGTCCCAGCAGCACGGTCCGCAGGATACCCATTCGTGGCCCTTCGGATCCGGACGAAGCAGAAGAACGCAGGAGGAAGGGCCGCGAATATCTGGCAAAGCGAAACCAGCAACTGTACGAGTTGCAGCAGAGGCGGAAAGCTGCTGCTGCCGCCGATGGCCTCGCCACACCACCGTCTCCGACATTCGATGAACTTGTCGATTCCGAAGGCAACCTCAAACAGTCGGAGCTATGGAACGAGAAGGAGTTGCCAGCAGTGCCCAACGTCGATCCTCTGTCTGAGACTATACAGCAAGAAATGAAGGAAGTGGAGCGGCACCTTGTCGATCCAATTGCTGCGGACGAAGCGGTATCTACGGGGTCAAGTGGTTGGACGCTAGGATCACGGTACGCCAATCCTTTCGGGGACGAGTACGAATTGGAACGCAGTGTCACGCCAAAGCCTCCGATTCCACCGAAGATTGAGCTGGATCAACACACAGAGCTTGCCCGTGCACCTACGCCGCCTATTTCCGTCCCTGGAGCGTTCGATTCAACACCGACAGCACAGCAAACAGAGCACGTTGACCATTCTGCACTGAGTTATGAAGAGCAGCTCGCAATAGCGCTATCTCTGTCTGAACAGGATCCTTCGAGCACATCTGCAACTGTAAGACAACGAAGGCCCGAGCAGGAAGATGTCGATCTGAAGGCTGCCATTGCCGCGAGCTTGAGGGACATGGACCACCATCAAGCCGCACACGCTATCGCGAACGTTGAGACCGTGACCCCGAGGGTTACCCCAGCTGATGCACAAGTATTGATTGACCTGACGCCTTCGACGCCGACATCCTCGGAACCACTACGAGATTGGTCTCAGCTATCGAGCCCAGTCGTTTCCGGACCTAGACACCCTGTCTCGCTCGACACCATCGGCAACAATGCGCCTTCAGAGGCCTCTGATGAGCTCTACCGGCTTACACCCGAGCTCACGAAAGCACGCCTGGCTAGCCACAACGAGCAGCAGAAGACTGCCACATCACGCCCATCGGTCGTCTCGGCGCTACCCTTCGATCCCGTCCGAGATGCCGCTGCTGCTTCTTCAGCATCTCAACCTGTGCCCGATGTTATGGATGCCAGCTTTTACTCTGCCCACGCCGAGCCATCCCCAGCTCCCAGTTCAGCTACGCTCGATCGTGACACGCCCATGCTCGTTGATCTCGCAGATGACGCGCCTCAAGAAGGCCAACGCACGCCCACGTCGCGAGCACAGTCTTCCTTCGGCTTTCAAACGGAGTCTGACAGCGATACGTTCGCATCAGTATCCGCACCGCCATCACGCACAATGTCTCGCGCAGAGTCTCGGGCTGACAGCGAGATTTCTGGTATTGAAGTCATCGATCTTACGCACGATAGTGATGTTGATATGATGTCGGAGGAGGGAGACGGGATAGCAACGCCAGACAGCTGGTCTGAGGTGGGCAGCCGGGATGCTGACAGCGACACCGAGGAAGCTCATCCACATCAGCGATCCCGCGTGAGCTTGTAGGCGGAACCAACCCTGTCCCATGTGTAGATTTATCGCTTCTCGGCCTAGTATGGTATTTACTTATGAACTGCGGCGGTTTATCTGCTCTCTGCGACCATGGGCATGATCTTGAGCGCCAAGGTTGTTTCACAGAAGGTCTCTGATCTTAAGCTTGACCGATGTCAAGACTATGCATTGGGGTGTTCTCCAAGCGCAATCTCTTTGCAGAAAGCAGGTCGCTGGATATGAGCTTAGCCACCGCAGAGACCTGAATCAAGACGACCACCTTCGGCCGACATCTTCGGACCCGGAATGCAGGGTCACGTGTGTTCGTATGTGGTCCCGTCAATCGGCTACTCAACAAGGCTGTGCGTTATCTATCTCCTGCTTCCAACTTCGACTCTCAACACAATCTGCACGTCAGCACCGTGCGCCGGCAAGCACAGCAGTCGATTCGTGCGCAACACTGCAGCGCGAGAATCGTCGCCGGTGCGGAAGGTAGATAAGGAACGGCGCACACCTTATTTGGACTGATACATATATTATCCTGCATGCCGCCAGGCTGAAAAATGAACTCGCTTTTGACTGACCACGGTATTAATCATTACACGTCTAGTTTCTCCTTCTCATCCAAGCTCGCTGAGGAGGTCTCTGAAATCGAGCCTACTACCTGCCGCTTCGGCACATTCCGCGACCACGGTCTCACCGGGTTTCCGAGCCAGTCGGTCCCAGCAGGAAGGTGCTCTCCACGCATTACAAGTGACTTGGGCCCAACAGTCACCCCAGCGGCGATGTCAGTACCGAGAAGAGCGATTGCATTGGGGCCCAACGTGGCTCCGGCCTGCAAGCACACCTTATCCATCCGCATGAGTCGATCGTGAAACAGATGCGTCTGGAGCACGCACTGCCGATTGACTGTCGCGCCCGCCCCGACGACACAGAGTTCCGTCTCTGGCAATAAATGGCTCTCGAGCCAGGCCCCACGACCTATCTTTGCACCCATTGTGCAAAGCCAGAGCGACAACAGCGGCGTTCCGAAGCAAGGCCGAATATACGGAAGAGCCAACGACTGAACGAAGGTGTCGGCCAGCTCATTCCGCCATACGAAGTGACTCCAAAGGGGAGATTGTTGGCCAGCATGCACATTGGGTGTCAGCAGCCACTTCGCAGCTGTGGTAATTGTGCAAGCGGCGAGAGCGGCGCCAATGACAAGTCCTGGACTCACGAGAATTGCCCATCCTACGCCAAACCGGTCCAAGAACCAGAGCATGCCGAGGAAGACCGACGTCGACAACGCGCCGAGAATCAGCATCGGCACGATTCGTCCAGACTCAACCAACGCTCTTGCAAGTTTCAGCCTCAGAGGTGGGTTGAACGTTCTCTTTGAGCTTGCTGGTTCTTCTGCTTGGCGTGGGAGCGATATTGGAGGTCTGCCCAGCCAGGTCGAATTCGGAACCATTTCAGCTTCAGAAGGCGCAGTGGCGTGGACGCCGATTAGCACCTTTCCTGGAATGCTAGTTCCAGCTTTGACAAGACCTGTGTTGCCAACGAAGGACTTCTCGCCGATAGAGGTCACGCCAAGCTGAACATAGCCCACGCCGAGTTCATAGGGAGAGACCAGAACATCGTCCGCCAGAAACGCATCATCTGCAACCTGGAGCAGTTTAGGAATCGGAACCACTGTTGAGATTTCCACGTTGCGGCCGATCTTCGCTCCTGCTAAACGTAGCCATGCTGGCGTCAACAGGCTCGAATAAATGGGAAAGAGAGTCGATCGGGCGTCTAGCATGACCCCGCGCGTTAGCCATGCCGCCCAAGCTGTTCTACTATGCCATGAATGCCGACCAGGTTTAATGGCGAGGCTGGCCAGGCGCACAAGCGTTATGGTGATGGCAGCATACAGAAAGGTTCCCAGCACTATTCCAGGCACCATCATCTTCAACACCGCGTCGAACAAGGACATGAGGTTGTTATAGTCTGGGGTCAATGCTGCAGCCAAAGCCCAGGTTGGAGCGACTGTGAGCACCGGCAGAATGTCGAGGATAAGCAGACTCAGCGTGTCTCGAACCATTGTCCAGATTCTGCGCCCAAAAGAAGGCTCGTTCGCAACCTGTGGATGTATTGGAAAGATCGCATCAGGACCTTTGATCACATCCTTGGCGCAAATACCGGGCTCGACAGTGGCATATGGCTCGAGTGTAGTGTCCGGCATGAGCAAGCTGCGAGTGCCAACGCGCGCTCCCTCTCCGATCCTCACTTCACCGATGTGTAATAAATCGCCGTCGAGCCACCAGCCTGCAATGTCGGCTTCAGGCTCGATAGCACATCCTCGGCCGAAAGTGCCCAGGCCCGTCACTGGTGGAAGCGTGTGCAGCTGAACATGGCCCTCCATCTTGTTGCCAAGTAGCCGAGCATAGACACGGGCCCAGATGGTTCCGGAAACCCCACCAAGACGTCCAATGTCGACGAAGCGCTCTGCCGCCCATAGTCGAATGTGTGTCCAGCTGCCACGCTTGTATGTTCCCCGGGCAATGCGAAGAGTCAGCACCCTCACAATCGAAGTGAAGACAATGACCCGCCCAGGCATGCTGATCATTAGGAACCACACCATAGCGACTAGCCACCATGGTAAATTGTTGCGTGCGGCCCAAGAAGTGGGCTGCAACCTCATCGAGAAGGCCTTCTTTGTCAAGAACATGATCGCAAGCAACCGAAGCCCTTCCAGCAGGAATTCGACGAAGAGCAATGGCAATTGAACAACAAAGGCCCCACGAGGTGTTGGCATTACCTCGCGTTGCTCTTGTCGCGTCCCGGACAGCTCTTCGACACGCGCAGCCATGTCGCTCAAGCTGGAATGCTCGTACACGTCCGCTACCGAGAGCGAAGGTACCTTAGCTCTCAATTGTGAAACCAATTGAGCAGCTCCCAGACTCGAGCCACCCAGATCGAAGAAGTTCGAATCCGGCGCAGGTTTTACGCCGAGGACGCGGCGCCATTGCTCGCCAACATATCCAATGGTGCCATCTAGCTGCTGGTCGTCGGACATGAGAGACGCCGGCAAAGGCCACGGCAACGCTTTGCGGTCAACTTTCCCTGATGGCCGAATCGGTATGTGGTCCACAGTCGCAATCATTGGTACTTGGCTTGGGGGAAGCATATTCCGAAGCTTCTCGCGATCTGCTGCAGGATCTCCATGACTTCTCACCACGTAGCCGACCAGGACTTGCGAGCCCATCTCACTGCGCTGGATTGTACACGCTGCAGCGCTCACGCCCTCCAACGTCAAGAGTGCGGCATCAATCTCGCCGAGCTCGATACGACGGCCACCAAATTTGATTTGCTCGTCATTGCGGCCGACGAAGAACAACCCTTCCTTTTCTGCGCGCACTAGGTCACCGCTCCGGTAAGCTCGTTCTCCAGAGAATTCTTCGAGTG
>JAASLG010000015.1:0-72240 GCA_013365235.1 Cercospora sesami
GGACTACTGAGCGGCCTCTGAACAACGCCCCGTCAAGCTGTGTACGACGCTGGCATCAGGCTGAGGATTCATGTAGGCTGTGTGTGGTGGCGCATGTCGAGGTCGCTGCCTCATAGAGTTAGCGTTCTGCTGCACGTTTGGGCGTGGCGCACTTCGAAAGTTGTCGGCAAGTTGTGTGCAAGTACTTCTTCTGTTGCTCAAGTTTCCTGTGACGACATCGCACGAATCTCCGACATAAAGAAGCAGTCGATCGCTGCCGCAGCTTGCTGAGTGTTCGTTCTGCAGTTGATTGCAGCAAAATGGACTTTTCGCCAAGTTGCGCCCAAGCAGCCTGAAGTAACATGTCTACCGCGAACGCTCCCATCGACTCTGCGCAGACTGCGAGTGCACCTTGCAACTTTCGTTCCACTTGCAACCATTTGTCGTCAATGTGCTCGTAGTTCATCAGAATGTCCCTCATTGCATATAAGTCGGTGACTGAGCCGTGAGGTAGAGTGCCATCGTTCATGTAGCAGAAATGTCGCAAACAACCTACACAAGTCAGACTCAGCGAGGCGGGACCTACGCAGCCGCAATTGACAATGGTGAGTTACAACCGACAGATTCTCGCCGCAGTAGCTCACGCCAGCGAACAGGCAAATTCGAATGGTGTCCTCAACAGACCACACAGTCGTCATCCGCAGCGGCCACGGCTGGATCAAGTGGCCATCGCGAACATCATTGGGGCGCCACAAGCAGCGCCAAATACGATGCTCCAACCTCGCTGGCTGGTATTGGGGCCCAATTCGACCAGAATCAGGGGCGCAAGTCTTGATGGCGGCCTCGTGCAAATGCTCCTCGTCATGCTCAAGAAGTGGCGGTGTGCATGTTCTCACAGTCGAACTGGCGGAATCACCGCGGGACGCCATAATGCATGCCGAGCGAACACGTAGGTGGAGGCTGCAAGAGCAGGAAGTGTGAAGGTGTGGCTCGGGATGCCGTGCCGTTCATGCAGAAGGCAGAGGCCGCGTCCTGCAGAAGGCGTGGTGTGCTTGTGGTTGCTTCAGGAAAGCAGTCTAGCCTAATACAGCCTAGCTCACGAGTACCCCGTCTTCCCCCCGTCCCTCGAAATACTGCCTGCGACATCACACATTCAAGTTCGCACCGCAGTCATCAGCGGTGAAGAAAAGCCTATCTTGTTCACAGAAAGTGGCCCTTGATGTCCCGTCCTCCGCTCGCCTTTTGTTCCCATCACCAACGCCTCTCATGCGGCTTCCACATATTCTCCCAATTCCAAGAGTCAATCATGCCAAAGGACTGCTGGAAATCCACGTTGCCACCGGGATCCGCGTGATCCATAGTCGACATGCTGATACTAGAGTCGACTAAGACGCCATCTTGCGTCGGCATATGCGTGACAGGAGTCGGGACTTGCGGAGACTAACACATTGAAGTGTGCGAGTTGCAATGCCGACTGCCCTTAGCTTGTGGAAACCATGGGCTCGCCACCGGCCTACGACAGATCGCGAGCAGCTTGAGCGGTAGTACGCGATAATCCCTCGTTCGTGGAGGACCCCGCTCTCGTGGGCCTAGAGGCTGTCACCTGCATACACGGATTCCAGGAATATAGGGACGAAGGGCTTTCGGGGCTCTTCTGCGAATACGCTGCCCTAAGTTGATTGTCAAAAACTTTGCGAGTTCCCAGAAAGTAAGATTTACTCTGCTGTCCGATCTTCGGATGCAGGTGACAGATTGTACAGTACAGCTACATACGGCTCGTGCAAGACTGTTCAGAAGCATTGACAGTTGGACTCGCATTCAACAACAGGCATCAGGGCAATATTTCTGCGTCACGCGTGTCACAATGGCCAGCACGGAAGCGATCAGGAGCAGAGCTATAATAGAGACCACTCTTTGCGCCGAACAGCGTCTATATCTTGCAACCTTCGACCTCTTTTGAACCTCCAACATCTTCTACCATTTCTGTAGTGCTGCTCGAACTCTTACTCGCCTTCGGAATGCATCTCTCTTGGCTGTCGAGGCTAGGTCTCTGGTCACTCATTTCCGGTCACAGCGTCGAAGCATTTATATGCGGGGACGCGAACAAGTGCCCATCCAGCCAATGCGACTGCCAAGTTCAGATCAGAACCAATAAATGGGAGCATTGCCCCGGCGGTGGCAATTCAGCGGGAGCTTGCGCGGCAGGCTGGAATTGGTGCGGAGACACGGACAATTCTCTGTCGTAAGCCGTGGACAAGACTTGCGCTGACCGACTGGCTGACATCTTGTGTGAACTGTAGAGCATGGACACCGCCCGGAAATGGCGGTGTCAGGTGAGCATTTATTTCCTAGAAGATGTATGACGTTCTCGCTAACATGTTCTTGCAGGTGCTGTTTGTCAACAGATGAAGGGTTCGTGATCAACTGCAGAGCTCCGATCGATGCACTGGCTGATTTGTATATCCTTGTAGTGAAAAGTCGCCCTGCGTTCACCAGTATAAAAAACCACCACCTAAGAAGACACACATCAGCCCAAATCCTCATTATTCTGGTGGGCTAAGAAAATGAGACTACTGATGAACCCCTTCGGCGTCTTGACCTGGCATGAATACCGCCTGAGGATTGACTGGCGCTGTATCGAGTTGGCAGTTCTTGATGTGAGTGGTTGTGTGGGGTAGTCGCTAGCGAGAACACCAACGCGTGTGAGGCGGAAGTTGAAGGTGGCAAAGCGGCCCAGCCACCAACTTTGGTACTTCTCCTCAGACAGCAGCTTATAGCACAATGCACCGCGTGAAAGATTTCCGCTTCAGTTGACGCGACGCGGTAATGGATGCCCTTCAAACCGACGCAACAGCGCCGAACTGTTTGCCTTCACTTTTCGCCATCAAACACGTGAACATGTTAGTCGATTGCGGCTTAGCTTTCCAGCCGTCCCGTTTCCCGCCCTTCCGCTCCCGCTCCGATCTCCACGTTCGCATCACAGCACAAATCGCAACAGCAACGAACACAATCAATATTCGAATATTTCCAGCGTCGGCGTCCTGGAGTTCTGGTTTCAAAGGCCGGCAGGGCTCCTTACGAACACGAATCTTACAGTCGATTCAAGACTGTCCGCAAGACAAGATCGGCACAGAAGACGGCGAGAAAGCAGCAGCCATCAGCGGCTCAGTATTTCTCCCAATGACCATGTCTTTACCAGGCTTATCATTGCCGGGTCTAGCCCCACCGCAGGCCTCCGCTACACCTCTGATAAGCACATCGTCAAAAGCAAAACCTCCAAGGACCGAGTCGCTTCAACCCCTGCAGGAATGGAGATTCGAGGTAGGCTTCAAACAACAATACAATGTCAAACTCGAAAGCGGCTACGCGGAACTCTTCGGCGTAGAGCTGGCTCCAAAGCAGACATATACATTTTCTGGCTGCAAAGGCGCGATTTTCACTTGGCAAGGATGTCAATTAGAGCTCAGCGGAAACGCCGAGAGTGAATATGCTGGCCAGGAGACAGAGTACGCTGTGGAATGGTTGAACGTGCACGGAATGTTAGAAGGGATGCGAGCGCCGACTTCGAGCGATGCACCTCGAGTTCTCGTCCTCGGGCCAGATTTCGTGGGCAAGAGCAGTCTGGTGCGCAGTCTAGCAGCGTGGGCAGTCAGAAACGGTCATGCACCAACAGTGGTGAACCTAGATCCTCGTGAAGGTCTACTTGCGCCGCCCGGCAGTCTCTCGATTGTGACTGTGGATTCTTCACTTGACATCGACAATGGCTATGGCATCAGTTCATCGTCAGGGCCCACAGTGTCACCTGTGCGCACTCCACTCATCTATCACTTCCCGTACCAGTCGCCTTCAGAGAAGCCTGAAGTCTTCAAGCACATCACCACCCGTATGGCACTATCTGTCACCAATCGCCTTGAGGAGAATGTTGAGGCGAAGCGAAGCGGCATCATCATCGATACCCCAGGCTCGTTCAATGACCCAAAATCGAACTACGATGTGATTGCTCACGTTGTTTCGGAGTTCAGCATCAACATGATACTCACGATAGGCTCCGAGAGATTGTCTAGCGACATGAGCAGACGATTTGCCAGCACCAAGAGCCCGGACGAGACCGTGCATGTACTGCGGATCACAAAGCCCGGTGGCGCTGTGGAAAGAGATACCGAGTTTATGAAACAGGTTCGAACGCAGTCGCTAAGGCAATACTTCTTCGGGTCAAGTAAAGAGTCGCTTAATCCTCACTCACATACAATTCCCTTTGCAGATCTGGACATATACCGCGTCAAGTCCGGAGCGGCGCTCAACACTGAGGATCCTACCTTTGGAGCTGGAGATGAAGGCGACGATTACGATATTCCTTACGTAAACAAACCATCTGGTAATGCGACATACGAGAAAATCACACCGTCAGCTGCTATGACTGGTGGCTTACTCGCAATCAAATTCTGTCCTGGTGGCGCCGACGAGCAGACGATCCGAGACAGTGGGGTTATGGGCTTCCTGTATGCCGCAGACGTAGATGAGGCGAGAAAGAAAGTGCGCTTCTTGGCACCCCATCCACAGCGATGGGGCGATCGTGCTTTGGTCTGGGGACACGGCTGGCCTGAGGCGACGGGAGATCTGGTTGGGTAGGCTTTGCCAGAGACTACGAATGGCGTGGAAGTACAGCTATGGAGAGCCGCATTATATCTTAATGTAGCTCTCAGAGAATAGTATTACGAGCACTACTTGGTGATTACAATTTCACCACCAACTGCGGCCCACCTTTTCCTGTCGCATACCCATCCAAAGCAGCATTAATCTCATCCACATTGTCCAGCCCTTCCACAACTCGGAAATTCGCAGGCAGAACCCACCCATCTTTCAACCACCCACCCACATCCCTCCAAAACACACTCTCCAGCTCACCCAAATTTTCGCTCGAGCCCTCAATAAAGCTCATCTCAGCCTCCGGTCTCTTAGAAGCAACGACACCAGGATTTTCATTATCAGGATGCACCGTTACAAGTCGAGTCTTCTTGCCTTCCGCAAGCAAATCAGCAGCCAGTTCGAACGACATACTGCGACAGTCGTAAATATTCGTAACCCCATCTTTGCCCGTGATAGAATGGACTTGTTCCACAATGGAGTCTTGCGAG
Organism: Cercospora sesami; assembly: GCA_013365235.1. Taxonomy (NCBI): domain Eukaryota; kingdom Fungi; phylum Ascomycota; class Dothideomycetes; order Mycosphaerellales; family Mycosphaerellaceae; genus Cercospora; species Cercospora sesami. The sequence continues at coordinate 5,115 of JAASLG010000015.1, forward strand.
AGACGTCTGTCGACAACATGCGTCGCACCCATTTTCTTCAATTCTTCTTCGCCATCGAGGCCTGCGATGGCGATGATCGCCCCGATACCAGCGAATTTGGCGAGTTGGATGGCAAATTTCCCGACCACGGCACCTGCTCCGATGATAACCAGTGTCTGGTCTGCAGCTTTGTTTCCGTCCTCCGCACCTAGTTTGAATACAAAGCCCGAATTGTTCGTGAACAGTGCTTGGAAGGATGTCACAAGGTTAACGGGAAGGGTGACGACTTGTTCCGGAGAAAAGCCTTCAGGAATCTTGGCTATTGCTCCAGAGGGCAAGGTACTGTATGTTTGGAGACCAGCTTGACCATTAGAGAGGTCTGCGGGATTAGCGAGACCAAAGACCTCATCGCCTTTGCGGAAGTCTGTTACACTGCTGCCGACTTGTTCGACGATGCCTGTGATGTTGGAGCCGAGTACTGCTGGAAGCTTGTTCTCGATGAAGAGGCCCCAGTCACGACCATAGGCATCGTGAGGAAGTACTGTCCCCATTAGTTAGAATGCCCTAGCTCTTTTGGTGAGCGAAATTGAGATTGTGCTCACACATTGTGGCTGTAACTTTGACAAGAACCTCGTCGTGAGCTGGAATGGGAACATCCTTTTCGCCCAGAACGACAGGCTTGCCGATCTCCTTGACTAGAACTGCTTTCTGCTGCTTCGACATGATTGAAGGTTGAGCTGGAATGGCTTTGGGTGTGAATAAGATATGCGTAATTCTTGCTTGTGTTTGTTCAGTACAGGCACTGAACAATAGCTTGCATCCTGTCTTTATATATAATCTCTTCGCGTTGCACTTCAGACCACGTCAAAGGACGTCCAGCTGATCAAGCATGAACGCTGAGCATCAGTAATCCCAGTTCATGCACAGATGTCGAAGACATCCCTAAGACGGCCAAGATGGTGAAGTTGATACCTGAATCTCCGTCTCCGTAGCTCAAGCGGGCACATACGTTCTGCACCAAGTTCGCTGCCTAAGCCAAGTCAGTAGAGTCCTGATGCTACAGGATTTCATGGCTCTTAGGCATCGAGAACAATGTCCACGCGGCCGTAATTCCTGTTGGTGAGCGGCGACGAATTTCGTGAAGAGGTGATACTGTGGCGTCATGTGAAGGGTCGGATTGACAAACAAAAACGGATCCTGTTCAGGCAACAGAATGTTAGGGCTCGTGAATGGTATTGGTAATCCTTGGCGGATCCTCGCATTCGCATCGAATCATTCTTGTACAAACACCGTTAGACTTTCTAAAGCTGAACTCTCATAGATTCGCATGGGACAATGAAACCCCGGGACGCCAGCGCTTGGTAAGACGTCTATTCAACTGTACATTTCGCTCGTGATCACTATGCTTGGCTGCTGTGTCGCTCAGTAGTTCATCATATCTGTCGAAGAAGTCAGCTAGTGGGAAGGTCACCGCGGAGCGACATCTCTTACCTCTTCCGAAGAGTGCTCGTTTACTCCAATCCATGGCAAGCAACATTCGCGTTCGCAGACTCACGCTCTGCGCGAAATAAATGCTACGCCACAGATATGCGGCAAGTAGACCACCACCAAAGCTCAAGCCATTGAAGTCGAAGATGGCAGCATTTCCGATATACGCAAGACTGCCCATGTGCTTATACTCAAATGGCTTGTATACAGCATCGTCAAGATCGCCGTCGACGACACCATTGAGCCACATGCCTTCTGCACCCTGTGCCATTTTGTTCAGTTTGCGTCCGAGATACTGTCCTTGCTGGTTGGCGCGCTGCGCAGTAGCGGGCAGCGAGGTCAGTTTGCTGTCGATTTGTTTCAGAAGTTCACTAAGCTCGCCGAAATCGAGCGTGCCAGACTTGTCCTTGTCGTATTGCTCGAAGAGCTTCCCCAGCCGTTTGAGATGATCATTTGCCTGCGGGAAGCGCGCCTTAACTCGTTTGGCAACCTCACACCACTGTGGATACGTGATCTTCATTGTCTCCGGATCCTTGCCCTTCTCCCACGCAAGCGTGCGTAGGAAAGTGACAATGTGGTCCGAAACGTTGTTTTGTACTGTACTGCAGTCACCAATGGCGTAGACGTCACCAAGTGGTGCACCGAGCAGTCGAAGATGCGTGTCGGTTTCCAGCGCGTGGCGATTGTTTTGGTTGTCGAACTTCTTGGCAATATCTTGTGCCAGTTGCGTCTGTGAGACACCAGTCGACCAGAGACAGAAACCCATTGGCAATTCCTTGGTCACCACTTTGCCCTCGGCATCCTTCTGGGTGAACAGAATTTTGTCCTTCTGCACTTCTTTGACACGCGCGTTGGTTTGGACATCGACGTTATCGTGTGCTAGTCGTTCTTCGGCATATTTGCTCAGTGCTTCATCGTAGGTATTGAGAATGTGGCCTCGAGATTGGATCACATGCACCGAGATTTCATTTCGCAGTAGTCGTGGGTAGAACTTGCAGAGGTCCTCATTGAGCATATCATAGAGCTCCGCAGCAAACTCAACTCCAGTTGGGCCACCTCCAGACACGACAAAAGAGAGTAATCGACGCCGTTCCTCATCTGTGGTGGACGGAAGAGAGGCGGCCTCCAGATTGCCAATGACTGAGTTTCGGACCTTGCGAGCATCGCTGATATCCTTGAGAAAGTGACAGTGCTCGAGACCCTTCACGCCGTGGGGATTCGTCACTGAGCCCACTCCCAGGACCAATTTATCATAGGGCAGATAGAAGCGCTCCTTTCCATTTGGCCCATCTGCTTCCAGTTCGAGGAGTTTATTGCTGAAGTCCACGTCCACAGCAGAAGCTTTCAAGAAGTGTCCCATGACGCGCTTGACAATCTTGCGTACCGGCTCAACCAAACTTCTGAGCTCCAAGGTACCAACAGTGGCTGAGGGTAGCATGGGCGTGAACAGGAAGTGATTAGAAGGCGAGACTACTGTGACATGATAGTCGCCTGGATTCAGCTGCTTCAAGAGAGCCACGCTCCCCCAGCCTGTTCCGAGAATGACCAATTTGGGCTTGTGTTTCTGCTCTTTCATCTTTTCATTCTCCTCATCGTCCACAAAGTACTCCGCGATTGGCAAATTCTTTGGCCCGCCTCTTCGTGGATTCAACGCTAGCTCCGAGACTGACAGCTCAGTCGGCGCGCCCTCTCCAACATATGTGGTGGCATCGTAGATAAAGAATGCTGCTACACAACCTCCACTCATGATGATGAAGAAGCCAATTGACGCGAGCGCCTTGTACGTCCAGCGTGCAAGGCGCCCACGCTGCTTCACTGCAGGTGGTACGGCTTGTTCGGTGGTCGAGGCCCATCGTAGCTGCCCATGTCGCGTGGCATGCTGGTTTAGGGCGCGTCGAACCGCGCGTGGAAGTGGTTGTGCGTTTCGCGAGGATAACAGTCGTCTCTGCTGCTTCAATGCTGGAGCAATCGAGGCATTGGCCTTCCTCCGCGTCGTTTGCTGTAACTGTGATCGCAGCAGTGGTGCACGAGCTGAGCCGGCAAAAGCTCGCTGCATGGAGAGCATAGTATGGCGCTTATCGCATTGAAGCTTTGCTGGGCCAGGAGGGATTACGATAAGGGTACTGATGCCTCACAATGCGAAAGAAGGTGAGTTGGGCGGAATGTGTCAAAGGCAGGTCTTCAGACACAGGAAAAGAGTCGAAGCGCTGACGAGACGATGAGACGATGCGTCCTGCTACGGTTCGTTCGGATGCAAAGAAAGTGATGAGAGCAGAAGCTCGTCCCTGATTGATGTCATCACGCGGCATGTGGAACCGATGTAACGCCGCGTCAATATTTGATGGCGAGTCACTTTCACATGCACGGCAGGAACCCAACCGCATTTCAAGACAGACACATAACAGCCATGGCAACCGAGAAGATCACGACCATTTCGCCAACGACGAACAAGCCAGTTGTAGAGCGCAATGGACCCACCGACGCCGAGTTGGCCGAGTTGCCAAAGACTGCTCAGAAGGCGTACTTGAAATACTCCAAGACTAGCCTTGCTGAACGACAGCAAATCGTCAAAAAGGCATTGCAACTTATCAACGACAACCAAGATGAGCTCGCTCAAGAAATCACAGACCAGATGGGAAGGCCAATTGCTTTCACTGCCAAGGAAGTTCAGACCGCCGTCAAGCGAGGCGAGTATCTGCTCAAGATTAGCGAGGAAGCACTTTCCGATACTCCTGGCGAGCCTGAACAGGGCTTCAAGCGTTTCATTCGAAAGGTCCCTCTCGGACCAGTCCTGATCCTGTTCCCATGGAATGTAAGTGTACCTCACTATCACCACTAACAACTGGCCATTGCTCACTTTGATCAGTACCCATACCTGACGCTAGTCAACTCCCTCGTCCCAGCACTCTTAGCTGGTGACAGTGTTATCCTCAAGCCATCGCCACAGACTCCAACAATTGCAGAGCAAGTCCAGAAACTCTTCGTCCAAGCTGGCCTCGACAAGGACGTAATTCAGTACTTCCACTGCGGCGACTTCAAGAAGATCGAAAAGCTCGTCCAGGCCCCAGAGATCCAACTCGTCTGCTTCACCGGCTCCGTCGAAGGCGGTCTCGCTGTACAAAAAGCCGGCGCAGGCCGTGTGGACCTCCGTGTCGGACTTGAACTCGGAGGCAAAGACCCCGCCTACGTTCGTTCAGACGTGGATCTGGCCTGGGCAGCAGACGAAATCGTCGACGGAGCAGTCTTCAACTCCGGTCAATCCTGCTGCAGCTTAGAGCGCGTCTACGTGCACGAGAGCGTACACGACAAGTTTGTCGAGGAGGTCAAGAAGGTCCTCGCCAACTACAAACTGGGCGACCCAACGGATAAGGCTACACATGTGGGACCCGTGGTCAGCAAAGCAGCGAAGCAGAGAATCGAACAACATATCGACAGTGCAATCAAAGCTGGAGCGAAGAACGAGACCCCCGATAATGAGTCCTTCAAGAACCCACCCAAAGATGGCAACTATGTCGTTCCTACACTCCTGACAAACGTCAAGCAAGACATGCAAGTCATCCAAGACGAGACCTTCGGACCAGTCATTCCTGTCATTGCGGTCAAGTCTGATGAGGAAGCTGTCAAGTTCATGTCGGACAACCAGTTCGGCCTCACAGCCTCCGTCTGGACCAAGGATGTTGCGAAGGGACAGGAGCTGGCCAACGAGATCGAAGCTGGTACCGTCTTTGTCAACCGTGCCGACTATCCTGCACCTGATCTTGCTTGGGTGGGATGGAAGAACAGTGGAAAGGGGCAGACTTTGTCCAAGTTTGGATTTGACCAGTTCGTCAAGTTGAAGAGCTATCATTTCAAGGACTATCCAAAGGCATAGATGGTTGAGAACATCTATTGAGGTGTTCTGCACCGAGAGTGGACCTCAATGAGCATTGAAGGATGAGTTATGATTGATGTTGAAGAACGGCCCACATAGAACAACAGAAGAGAAGTGCTCGCTCTGCGCAGCGACACAAGTTGTCCTACGAATGACTTACCGTCTTCACCAACCGTCCCTATTGAGATCGTATTACTGCCAACTTGCAGATTCCTGATAGAGGAGCCAAGCAGAATATAAGATGTGGCGAGGCTCGCGCATATGGTGCATTGTCTTCCTCGCGGAGAAGCCTCCAAGCAGCGTGAACACATGATCACGGATCTGGCAGTCAACAGTCTCAAAAGCGACAGTACTTACAGAGAAGTGGCATTCTTGAGAAATCGTATTAGTGAGACTGATCATATACAGCATTAAGCTTGTGGAAGACCAACCATTTGAATTCATGATACCGTAAACTCCCTCATCTCTCGTGACTCTCATCCCAGCCGTGCGCAATACCATGTGTCCAGTCATGTCTGAGTCACCCTTCCTTCCCGATGCATACGCGACACGCTGGGTAAGGAAGCTGCTCTGCGTAGCATCCCACGTGTCACAATGAAACTTGTCCGGCAGCGCAAAAATTTGTCGCGCAGGTCGTTGTCTCGTAGTGGAGGTTCTGCGCGTTTTGCACACGCCGCATTTCTTGCCATCTGTCCAGTTTCTCCGCTACCACTAGTACCTGTAGCGAGTCGAGTAGTCCTTGGGGCTGACCACCAGACCTCTCCCTTTCTTCGCACCCTTGTAGATTGTCTCAATAATGTCGATCAACTCCTGCTTATCCTCCAGTACCCAGTTCAATTTGTTGTTGTTACCCGTGCCGAAATCGCACATCATGTGCTTATTCCGGAAGAAGAACATGAGTGTGACGGTGTCGTAGAGTTCGTACATTTGCTTGAAGTCTGGAACCTGGTCGAGATCGCAGACGTAAATGACGGCGAAGTTCTTGACGCGGTCGGCAATTTTGTAGAGCACTTCGTCCTGGCGCATGCAGTCTGGATCCCAGTCGCGACCGAAGCGGATTACCACAAGGCGGTCTTCTTCAGACATGATGGCTTGGTCGACGTGCCAGCCGGTGACGAGATGAGGAATTACGACGGAACCCATGGTGAGATCGTTCGGTGATTGCTCGCAGGGTGTTGTTGTGCTTGGAGTGGTAGTCTTTCAAAGTTCGAGGTTCAGAGAAAGATGATGGAAGCGGGCGAGAAGCTTCACATGAAGCCACGACTCATGACTCGCGTATCTTGGCAGTCGCAAAGTTCACTTTTGCGCGCAGTCTCTCGCCCTCACGTGCCCGACTGGCTAGGTCATTACATCTTTCGTTGTCGCGCAAAAGAAGACGCAGCCCTTTCTACTGGTGCATATCTGCACAAACGCTCCAAGATGCGGCTCACAGCAGAATTGATCAAATCGTCGCTGTCGTACAATAATCCTCTCAACGAGCGCGAACTCGATCTTCGAGGTACGGCAACACTTCCCTCATTGATGCCCTGAGAAGGACAGATACACACATGCACAGAGCTAGTTGATACAAAAGGTGCCATTCAGGCCACAAGATTCCCCAAATCGAGAACTTGGGAGTCGCCAAAGACCAAGAAGCCATCGACTTCACCGACAATGCCATCACATCCCTCGCCGGGTTCCCGCTTTCGCCGCGATTACAAACTCTCCTCTGCGCGCAGAATCGAATAAGTAGCATTTCCGAGTCGACGAGCAAGAGTGTTCCGAATCTCCACACTTTGGTGCTTACGCAGAACAACCTGAATGAGCTGAGCGATCTCGATCCGCTCGAAGGGTTCAAGAAGTTGACATACTTGAGTCTGGTGGGAAATCCGGTGGCGAGCAAAGAGGTTAGTGGGAGCAACCCGAGCAACGGACGTCAACTGATTGGTGATGGTAGAACTATCGGTATTGGGTCCTATGGCGCTGCCCGCAAGTTCGATTTCTGGACTTCCAGAAAGTTAAGGATGCAGAGAGGACGAAGGCAAAAGAGCTGTTTGGCAGCACGACAGATGAGCCTACGGATCTGGCGAAGGGCATAATCGCGAAACGATCGAACAAGTCTGGCGCGTTCGGCAGCGGCGCGGCCACCTCGAACGGCACGGGGAAGAAGATTGTGATCACGGAAGATGAGAAGAAGAGGTTTCAATTGCTGGTGCAGAAAGCCAAAACGCTGGCCGAGGTGCAAAAGTTGGAGAAGATGTTCAATGAGGGACGACTGCCTGCTGGGGTCATGGATGGCGAGGCAATGGACGAAACTTGAGTGATATACTGCGAGACACACGATCCCCAGCTACATCAGAGAACGCTCTGCGCTACTGCGAGTTCATCTCCAGCGCAAACCATGGGCACGACGAACGCAGCTTCGCCTCGAAGAAAGTGCGGTGCAGCATGAGGGCGAAAGCAAAGGTAGCCAGCTCAAGCATAGCTGTCGTACACCTGAACTGATATTGCTTGTAGAACGATATGCCGCCTTCGACATGATTCACGGTAGGGAAAGATCAACGGTTTTAATGATGCATCGCGAAACAAAAGTCCGGTACTTCCGGCTCTGGATGACAAGGTATGAAGTGGATTATTTGCGCAATTCATGGCGAACTCAGGACGACGCGGCCAAGGCATGCGGTCACTATTGGCTATTTGAGCGTCCGTCCTGGTCCAGTCTGCCTTGCATCGCCAGCACAATGCTGCCGGCCACGCAGCAGACGGGTACCTCCCGCGAACCGCTGGCATCCGTCCTGGCGGGACTGCGAGCTTGGAGCATGGTTGGTGCTTGCATGCCACACTCTGTTTCACGGGCGCAGACACGACAGAGGTACCGGAAGCAGATGAATGTGAAACGCAGAGATCTTGACAAGCTTTTTTGTGCTCGGGGACGCGAGACGACGCGTTCGTCCGACCTGCAAGGCATGTTGCACAATCGCTCACCAAGATGCGATAGTGGAGAACGGGGATGAAGAAGCACATTGCGGATTGTAGGCTGACCTGGCCTGGGTCAGCGACGTGATTTAACCCCTCGCGACTCGCAAACTCTGTCCCCCAACGATTTCCTAAACAAGCGAGATGAAACAGTGCCCATGCGTCGCCAACGTGACTTTTCGACTGCTTTCATGCTGACAGCTCTCTCAAAGTTCCAACGCTCCTGATCTCCTTCGTTCCTGGCCGGACTGCCGCTTCGGAGCATGACCAGCGGACTGGTTTCTCACTGATCCCACATTCCAGCCGGCTGGATCACGGAGACCTGACATGAAGAATGTACCAATGCGTCGCTGGTCTCCGGCAGCAACTGCTCACGCCATGCGAGGGCACTCTGAGTGCTAATCTGTCGAATGTAGCTCAAGCTCAAGCTGTTGGATTGACCTTGCCTTGGTCGGTAATTTCTTTCTGACAGGCCCAACGCTGCGCTGTATTCCACTCCACGCGGGCTGCTCGTCAAAAGAACGCCGCTCCTGGTTGCGATACGGAGAACCTATTGCCTCAGTCCTCACGCACCACCTCCTTGTACACATTCTGCTATAGATGGTGCACCGTTCTTCGATCGCGTTGTTCGCCTAACCATCCTTTGTCTCCGAACCGCTCACACCATCTTCCACGCTGGAAGGCGTCCAGAACGAGTCCTGCACATTCTCCACATCGAACCGTTGACACGAAACGCGCCATTGCAGATCTGTCGAACCCGTGTGCCGGAGCTCGCGTGTCTCTACCGTGAAGACGCATAGAACAGCCAGACAGCAAGCCCACGACTCAGCCATCTTCCGAAACTTTACCGCCACCAGCCTCATTACGAGTCAAGGGACAACTACAAGACCATCGTAGTATCCGGCTCGCTGTGCATCTTCGAAAATGGCAGACGCACATTTTGATCATCCTCCGCCAGCTGGTCTGACGTTTGGACAGAAAATGAGAGCCATGTTTTGCTGTGGAGAGTACGATGAGGACTACGAGAGTCCGAGGAGGTCAATTCAAATTGTAAGCTTGCGTTCGTCAATGACAGCAGTGGGCGTGCAAGTAAAGCTGACATTCGATCGTGTGCAGGGCGTGCCAACAGATTTTAGACGAGAGGATGTGAATATTGCTGGGCTGACTGAAGACGAGTAAGTCTTTAATTTCACACCCAGCTTGCTGATCGTACAGTGGTCTGATCGAGACCTAATGACAACTCTAATGTTTGCTACCAATTTCGAAGCTGATTTCACATGTACAGAGCTACCGAAATCCGCGAAAAGTCACGTCGAGATGCACAACGCATGTTCCAAAACCTACGGCCACTTGCATCTTCACCTTCGGGTACATTTGCCGAACGTCCTGCCCAACACAGCTTTCCTTCGTATGAACAATTCACCCAACCTCGACCGGCTCCAACACCAGGCTCTTCGCCAATACACCCATCCTCGCCCGGCTTCGGCACGAACCCACGTCAGCCTCCCAGTCCAGGCGGGCTTCGGAGCGCCAATAGAGTATCTGGTTTCTACGGAAGTGACAATCTCTACGCCAACCAATACGAGACCAACTCACCACCTCCACCCTTGCCCTCTAAGAACGGCAACCACGGCCCCACCACCTTCGACCGCGTCAAAGCACATTCACGAAAAATCTCCGACAGTTTTCGAAGCAGCAAGAATAATAACAATAATGGAAATGGGCCCTCGCCTTTCGACGATGAGTCACATGTAGAGATGCGACACCTCATGTCTCCAAACAACAATAGCAAAACCCACATCTCAACAACCATACGCGGCGGAGCAGAAGGCAAAGTCTCAGATGATAGCTTCAGTCAAATGAGCGAAGGCGATGACCATGGATCTTATCAACGATACGACTCCGGGCTGGGAAACAAAGGCAGCGGTGACTACCGAATATAGCAGTAGCCAACCCTCCCGATCACGGGCTTAATCTGCTCACATTGATGGATGTACGATTGATGGGACATGGGACGAATAGTGGAGGATAATCATGAGCGAAATCGAAAGGGAATCTTATCTGAGTGTAAGACCACGGTTACTGCGGCCGAAACATTTTCTATTGTAATACCAACAGAACGAAGCAAGACGATGTAACGAGCCTGCTTCGGTAATATAGAGGGGAGACGAGAGCGGGAGGCAGGAGGAGAGTAAGGGCGATGTACAACTGGGTGTTGAATCATATATTAGCGGATCATCTAAAATTTGTCGTATTGAGTGCGATGTAAGGCTAGGGAGTAGGATGTAGTGCATGATGGAGATGGAGGTTGTTGAAATGGAAGAAATGATACAATGTATTCCACGGCGGCATGCTTCGGATTCCTGTTGTGTGTTTGCCAGGAGATTTGTGGCGCCGAAGCTCTCACACTGATCATGAAAGCATATTGGGCATGGCAAATGCGCCAATGTATAGCAGATGGAAGTCCTACACTCACTCGAGCTGACGCTCGGCTCTGAGCTGTATAAGCAGTGTCCGGATTACTGATGCAAGCTCCACTTTTTCGGCTCTCATACTGCTTCTCTATTGGTTGTCGAGCCACCCAATGCGTTCATACGTCTAGAGCTCCAGAAGCTCTGCTCTGTAATCATGAAGACGTGCTTTAGTGCTTCTTGTGATCATCACATATAGCTCACATTCTGAAGTTCAGCGTGCTCCTCTCACTCTATCTACTGCTCTAAACAAGAGACGCAACCACATACAAGCTGCAACACAATGTCCGCCAAAGCAATCGCAATCGTAGCAGGTGTCGGCGCTGGCACTGGAGCGGCAGTCGCTCGTCGATTCGCTCAAGCATATCCTGTAGTCCTCCTCGCCCGAAGCCAAGAAAATTTCGAGCCCTACGTGGACGAGATCAACAAGTCAGGCGGGAAAGCCATTGGAATCTCGACAGATTTGGGGGATAATGCCAGCATCGCGAATGCTTTTAAGCAAATCGAATCTGAATTCCCTGGTGCTCCAATCGCAGCGGCGATCTACAATGCCAGCGGACGATTCGTGAGGAAGCCATTACTGGAATTGAGCGTGGAAGATTTCATGGCTGGGTACGAAGTCAGCGTGTAAGTGGAAAGAACATTTGTAATTTGTATCAGGCCCGAGAAATCAAGGCTGACCAATTAATGCAGCAAAGGAGCATTCGTATTTTCACAGCACAGCATTCCTCTATTGCTCAAGCATGTCGAGGCCAACCCTTCAGCTGACACTGCATCGAACGTCAAGAGTGGTAACTACCCACCCACGCTGGTGTTTACTGGTGCAACAGCTTCAGTGAAAGCGAATGCGCAGATGTCCGGCTTCGCGTGTGCAAAGTTCGCAATGCGTGCCCTTTCTACTTCACTTGCAAAAGAATTCGCGCCCAAGGGAGTCCACGTCGCTCATGCAGTAATCGATGGCGTTATCGACATTCCAAGAACAAGGGAGTGGTTGAAGGATCAACCACCAGAGGCCAAGATTGCCGCTGAAGATATTGCCGAAAGCTACTGGAGCCTGCACACGCAGAGCAAGAGGGCTTTTACGAACGAGATCGATATCAGACCACAGCTCGAGAAGTGGTAGATCTGGTGAAGCAGTGTAGTAACCGCAAGCATGTCCAGATAGTGTGGTATAATGAAGCTCTCCCGCATTGAACTTACTGATAGGAGACAGTAAGACTGATGTCAGTGGTATTCAGAACAAAAAGGTCGGTATGCTCGCTTCCAACTCTTTACGCTTGGCTTCAGCCTCCTCCTTTGCTTTCTGCGCACGGCGCTTGGCCAGTGAAGTCGAGGGGCGAGTACCAGCTTCCTCCTTGATCTTCACATAGACTGTGCCGAAGTCATCGTTGTTGGGAGACGTCGGTGTTTCCTGCTTTATCGAGGGAAACCCGGACCGTGCACGTCGATCACTTGCGCGCGAAGCATCCCCAGTAACATCGTCTTCATCGCGCTGCTTTCGTAGAGGGGCTGATAGTCTCGGAGGCGGCGAAGAAGGTAGCGAGGGAGGTTCTGACTCCTCCTTCACGTAATCCTGCTCTTCACGCCTGGCTCTCCCAAACTGCTTGAACACTCTGGGGGCTGCTGCTTTGGGAGGAGGTGCTGGTAGCGAGGACGTCGAGACCCCACTGCTTGAGGGTGCAGAACGTTGTATAGTGCTCTGAGTCTGCACCTTCTTCTTGCGCAACGGCGCGTCGAGATCATCACTTTCGGTCTCCTCGTCGTCGTCCACTACCTCATTGAGAGTGGACAATACTGGCTTCGGCAATGGATCCGAGCTCTCGTCTCCATCTTCCGCCAATGCTCTTCTTGATCTCGAATTTGTGGATCTGGACTGCGCAGGACCGGTCCCGCCTTGCGAGCCTGTCATGAGATTGGCAAGTTGTGGCACCTTCATGAATTCGTCCTCGTCTTCACTATCACTGTCCGCTATCACAGCCTGCCTCCGCTTTCTTTGATTCCCTTCTTGCTGGCGTTTCACTTGCAGTTCCATGCTCTGAGCGGTCCTGCCATCTGTCGCCCTCGCCACTTTTGCCAGCGTTTCCTGCCCCCGCGATCTGTGCAACTTCTTAAGTCGCGCATACTCGGCCTGGTGAAGGTGCTCTGTGTACAATTGCGCTGTAGAGTAGAACTCGTCTTCGACCATCATCCAAATGTCGTCTGCGTCGTACCCTGATTTCATGTACTCGACTGGGGGAGGCCCTTTCGGCGCCGGTGGAGGTGAAGATGAGGGCTCGCGCACGATCTGCTTGCGCTTCTCCGATCGTGCTGGTCGTGCTGGATCATCTTGGAGATCTTCCAGGTCAGGCCCTACGAGATCGTTTGGTGAAGCTGAACGTGGCCTCGCTTTCGTCTTCGTGGCTTCTTGCGGCGCATCTTTCTCGCTCGCGTTGTCCTTCAGCCATGGGAGTGTTCGCGGCATATCGGCGGCAATCAGCCCTGCTATCCAAAGCTCTGGTGAATGACGCGTTTCAGGCGCGTCGACGATCGTTTTTGGACGCGTTTATTGGTGAGCATGACGATCCAAGCTAATGCGCGATCAATAAAGCTGTGGGGCAGGCGGCTCAAGAGTGAATTGTGATTGTTTCGCGTGTTTGTGAAAGAAGCAGCGCGAAGGTCGAAAGTTCCCGTCGAAGCTGCCTGGTTCACTCGGCTCGCCAAGACACTCTTTCTCTAGCTCGAAGATCCTCGTCTTCAACAGCATCACATTGATGGTTCACTAACCAACATCTCGCCAATATGCTTGCACTTACCATCTCGGCCGAACTGGAAGGGTATCAGAGATAGCACAATCGCGCGAAGAATATTTGCTGACCACAACCCAGCGTCACCGATCTCGGTCCAGAAGACACCGAGACGAATCCGTTCTACTACACGTTCAAGGTCCAATGTACATCATGTCGTGAGATACACCCCAATTGGGTGTCTATCAGCCGATTCGTGGGACAGCATCTGAGCAACCCACTTCGATCTTTACTGACCGAAGGCTAGGAGCAAAATGAGCAGTCCGGAAGCAGAGGCGAAGCGAATTTCGTCTGGAAATGCAAGAACTGCAAGGTCTGACCACGAATCAAACTTGGGCAGCCAAGCTTGTGCTGACAACCGTATAGAGGGAGCATTCGGCCAATATAGTCGATTCGCCTTCAACGTACGCGCAGCAAAGTCCGCCCAAGCCCAAGAACATCATTACTATGGATTGTAGGGGCCTCGAGTTTGTGGAATTCAAGGCAGACGTATGGTACCTAGAACTCAAATTTCCTTTCACTTGCTGATATATGTCAGGGCGAATGGAAAGCAACAGGTGCCGAGAGTGGTACAAAGTTCACAGCCATCGACCTGACAGAAGGAGAATGGTTCGATTACGATGAAAAGGCTGGCGAAGAGGTCAGCATCAAAGACATCAAATTCGACATCAAACGAGCATAGAGCGCAATCATCTCCTTCATGATGAACGTTTCTGTCACATACCATGTCGCAGCAGAATTCTTGGCAGCTGTTGTGGCGCAAAACTGCTCGTGGCGTCAAGCTTGCTACAGCTGCAAGCTGCAGCTCTGGTATCCGCGATGAGTGAGAGATTCAGATCTGTGCTTCCATGATCATGCACACGTCGAAGCACCGAAATGTGAGAGGTTGGAAACACACACCTGAAAGATCGTGGATCGAGCATTGGCCAAGGACGTGGTCTCATCGATGCCACAATCCTCCTTAACGGTCATGAGCTCTTTGTTCACACAACAAACCACGTCATAGCCGCCTGTCCGCGATACGCGCAATCATCTATTGTCCGACTTAGCTGATAAGTACGAAAGCCACTGAAGCTTCCTTTGTTTTTGTAGAATATTGAGGTTAATATGAAAGTGCTGCATGAAGACCGTTCAGCTGCTGGGAGGGAATAGGTATTCCATATGTTGGACTCACAAGCACACACCACAGCTACAGCGCTTTATCCGACAACACAGAAACAAACGCAGCATGCAGCAGCAGCTCGAGCTCACAGTACGACCTAGACGAGAATCTTTACTCCAGACAGGAATGATCATCCGTGCGCAGGAGTCGCACTTCCTGCTCCTACCTCCAGAACTCCGAAACAAAATCTACCACGAACTATTCGAAAGCCAGCAGCGTGAAATCTTTCACCTTCGCGAGGGACACATGCAGCCAGCAATATTGGCGACATGCCGACAGTTACGCTTCGAGTGCATCGGAATATTCTACGCAAACACAACGCTACAATTCAATGATCCCGATGTTTGTATCCGCCGCCTCACGTCACTTGACCCCAAGCATATTGACCTTGTTCCTGAGCTGCGATACGACACTTCGGAGGCTTGCACGAAAGCCGCAAGCTGGCGGACAGCGTTTCGAGAATTGCCAGGGCTGAATGAAGACACGAACCTCGAGGCTTTACGGGACCAATTGGCGAAGAGAGGAATCATATTGAGGCCTGGCGTGCTGAAGGCAAGAATAATTATCAGCTGTCAGCCGAGCTGGACTAGTGATCCCTTGAACGCGGCACTTGAAGCTGTTAGAACGGGTCTAATGGTTGGACGCATGATGTTCGTATAGGTCTTGCAAAGAGTCGGCGCCAGATGTATGTAGAATTTTGGGATGAGACGCCGCACGAGAAAACAGGTTCGACGAAAGCAGAGCTTTGGCTCTTCCTTGTATTCAACAATAGTGATCAGATGCTTGCACTCATGCTGCCTCTGCGTCTGTAGCTGAGCGTACTTGCTTGTTGGGGTTGGTCAGGATGGCAATTGAGCGCTTCGGTTGTGGTTTGTCTTAGAGCATCTAGAAGTTGAACGAGCGCGAGCGCGACAGAGACTCGTACAGTATGAATACACACTAACCCGTCGAAATAGCCCATTCAACATTGGTTTGTGAGCGCGACAGCCTGATCAGACATTAAATTTTGGCGGCTTTGACGCGCACACCACAGCCGGTGCAACACGTCAGGCAAACCGTTCTGTGCGTTGTTTGTTGAGTGAAACGCGTGCGGTGGACGCATGCGGACAAGGGGCCTCATTCACGCGTGCTCAGCGTGGCGCTGGGTCTCGGCACTTTCCCGACCCAGCCTCCCGCAGCCGTGACTCGCTGTTCTTGCGCGCTCGTCTTCTCCTGCTTTGTCCTCATCCCCAACATCACCGCGCGCGTCACACACAACCACACGCATCGTCAGCACCGCGCAGCGTCAAAGACCATCAGACGCGCTCTTGCCATCGACAACGCAAGCCGCCCACAACGCTATCATCATCATCAACGGGTCGACCCATCCGACCACGCGCAAGTCTCTGCCACCTTGCATTTGCGAACCGCGACAGCCTTATTGACTTCACTTCGCGACACTTCATCTTCGCCCGCGCCCGCGCTTACTTCTCAGCTATTCGAGTCGTTTAATTCATCAGCCGACCCGCTCACTACCAGTCCTCGGTCGACACCACTCCACATACTTCGACAGTCAGCACTCTCACCAACACCAATACCAAATCCATCACCATGTCTGGAAAGCTCGATCAATCGCTCGATGCCATCATGAAGGACCGCCCAGCCGGCAGCCGCCGAGGAGGCCGAGCCGGACGCCTGCCAGCGCGCAAGGCCGCCGCGAAATCGAAAGCCGCAACCGCAGCGGTGGTGGCTCCAGCCGGCGGCATCGCAAAGAAGACCAAGGCCGCGAGGCCAACGAAGGCCCCGGCCGTTGTGCCCGTCCACACGGGAGACAGCAAAATCTCAGTCTCTAACCTGCCCACGGATGTGACGGAGACGCTGATTAAGGTACGTTGACCGCGCCGATTGCACGGTACACGTTTGGCCGCACCATCATTCTCCGATGAGTTGCGCGCCGATGATTGTATGGAAACATGGACATTTCAGAATGCGAAACGGACAGCTCTTCCTGAGGATGGGACTGGCATAACAGCCTCTTCTCCGCAACTGCCCGCTTCATGAAGCACAGCGCGTCGCGTAACAATCGAGTGCCTTGAAACGTCTCGCAAAATTCCCACGACTCGCATGCCTGGCAAGCACGCACGTGTAGGATGCAGACGTACACAGCAGCAGCAGTACGACTTTTGAGGGCAAGCAGCATGATTGTTCAGGAGTTGCAGAACTAGTGGGGATGGGCAGTCGCCTCGACAGGCGCGATCGCTTTGCGGCTTACGTCGGTGATTGCGACCAAGTCGCATGCTCTGCAGAAGCGGCAAAGTGGAGACTCGAAAGAGACAACGCCCGTGGACTTGAAGAACGAGTTGTCCAGCAACAGGAGAACATGAACAAGGAACCATGATCGCTGCTGTAGCAGCTGCTGCTTGCCCTCTTGAGTGGAGTACTGCCGTCTTGACTTGTGGAGCCTTACACCCGGGTTATATACGTTCCGCCAGAGCACCGCACGATCGATTCTCCTATGTTGGGCGCCGCTCGCTCCGCTCAAGGTGTCGACTAACATGGCTTGTGTTCAGGACTACTTTGGCCAATCGGTCGCACCAGTGAAGAAGGTCATTCTCAACTACGGACCAAACGGCCGCAGCCGTGGATCGGCAACTGTTCTATTCAGCAAACCAACCGCAGCTGCCGAAGCAGTGCAACTCGATGGCACGGTCGTTGACGGCAAGAAGATGAGGGTATGCTACGAACTACTTGTGCCAGTCTCCGAAGTCCATGCTGACGAACTCCAGATCGAGGTTCTCATGGGTGCTCAGGCCGTCCCAGCACCCCAAGCACCAAAGCCACTTTCCGAGCGCGTGACGTAAGTGTTGTCAATTTCACACCACCTTTCATCTTCTGACCCCTCGAACAGCAAGCAGCCCAAGAACGCCGCGAAGGACAAGCCGAAGCAGGCCGGTGCAGCCAAGGGTCAGGCTGGCGCAAATGGAGCAGCCGCGGATAAGAAGAAGACGAAGAAGGCCAAGTCTGGTCGCGCAGGCAAGCCGAAGGCGAAGACCGCAGAAGAGCTGGATGCAGAAATGCAGGACTACTTTGGCAGCGGCGATGCCGGCGCTGCCGCCGCCAATGGCACAGCACCTGCGGCTGCGACGAATGGAGCCGATACTGGGATGGTCGACGAGGTGATGTAAGATGGACGCGAGCGAGGACGATTTGTTACGAAGACACTCATTAGGCGCTGATATGTGCCTGCCTGCTCTTTTGCGGACGAACCGAACCAAAACACACGGCGGTAACGACTCTGCTTCGACGTTGTTCAGTTTTGAGATTGTATCAAGTACGACATCCCGGCGTTTGGAGATTGCTGCAGACTTCGTCGTGGTGGATCAGACTGCGGGAAGAATAAGATAAGACTGCGACTACGACCTTTCACTTTTACTCTTGCAACTCTTCGTTTCTCCAGAGAGCTCCAAGCTTGTTCGTCACTCAAGTCCAAGTACCTCCAAGTAGCCGGGTGCACTACTGACGCCCTGCATCGATTGCCTGGAAAGAGCTCCATCGAGGTAGTCGGAACGAGCCCAGGCGCCGTCGTGCCGAACAGGGCTGCTCTGTTTTGTAATCTGCGAAGCTGGCAGCTCGGCCTCGATCGCACACTGTGGAGGCTGGCTGTCCTTTTGCCCAGCTGTCCATCCGAATTTTCTCGAGCTATCCCCGGGGCCGTCTGTCACGAATTCTGCTGCGCGGCTGAGCTGCCAAGTCAAGCTCGAAGTGGTGCCCCTCATGTGCGTAGCTACGGCCAACGCGGAGCGCGAACCTTGATGGTAAGCGCATCTCACTCCGACCGTTGTCCTAGCAATAATGAGTGAATTGTGCAAACTGGCCTCACGGCTCGCTGTGAAGCAGACCGAGCTCAGCGTCATGGCTCAGCAGGGATGTCGCGCACTAGGAGCCGCCGTCACCTCAGTGCAGATCGCCTCGTGAGAACGGGCTGAAGCAGCAGCACTACTGCTTATACCCAGATGGGTGGTTTTGGAATTGAGACCGCACTGCCAGAGCCTCTGCAGATCTGTACCTGTACGGCATTTTGGTCTAGATTGACTGCATTGGTCTCGCCACCGTAAAGAGAAAGCGTAACCACAGAGGGCCCTCTTGAGCTTTCCCCGCTTCAGCTCCATTGCCCCGCTACCAGCGTGCAACGCGCAGCCAGCCATGTCGCCGAGAGCCATTCACAGTGCACCGCTCCACAGCCCATGGCCGCTTCCAGCGATCCTTGTGAGCGAATGCATGGACAAGTGGAGCGGTACAGTGGAGTTGCCAGCTACCCTCCCACATCGCATTGTCGGAGCTTAATCCCGTAGCACGCCGCCGTTGGGGGAAGGCGACGAGGCGATGAAGCCGATGCTGTTATAAACCCCTCTGCCGTGCTCGACGCGCACCTTCTTTCTCCTCCTATCACTCATCGCTGTGCGATCCGAGGAAACAATCATCAAGCACTTTTTCTTTCATTGAGATACCCAGTCGATTTGACTAGCACTGCCCAACATGTCTCTTTCCGTCGAGCTCGAGACGCCAACTTCTGGCAAGTACACTCAGCCAACCGGACTGTAAGTACAGTATTGAGCGGGTGGCGACAGCACCAGAGAGCTGACTTGACCTCCAGTTTCATCAACAATGAGTTCGTGAAAGGTGTGGATGGCAAGACCTTCGAGGTCATCAACCCAGCCACTGAGGAGGTCATCACCTCCGTCCACGAGGCCACCGAGAAGGATGTCGACATCGCCGTCGCCGCCGCTCGCAAGGCATTCGAGGGACCATGGAGACAAGAGACTCCAGAGAACCGTGGCAAGCTCCTGAACAAGCTCGCCGACCTGTTCGAGAAGAACCTCGACCTCCTCGCCTCTGTTGAGGCTCTCGACAACGGCAAGGCCCAGGCCATGGCTAAGGTCGACATCAGCATGTGCGCTGGCTGCCTGCGATACTACGGTGGCTGGGCCGACAAGATCGAGGGCAAGGTTGTTGATACCACACCAGACACATTCAACTACATCAAGAAGGAGCCAATTGGTGTTTGTGGACAAATCATCCCATGGAACTTCCCATTGCTCATGTGGGCATGGAAGATTGGCCCAGCCATTGCCACTGGTAACACTGTCGTCCTGAAGACCGCTGAGCAGACACCTCTTGGTGGTCTCGTTGCCGCCACCCTCATCAAGGAGGCTGGCTTCCCACCGGGAGTTGTCAACGTCATCTCTGGTTTCGGTAAGGTCGCTGGTGCGGCTATCGCCTCACACATGGACGTCGACAAGGTTGCCTTCACTGGTTCGACCGTTGTTGGCCGACAAATCCTCAAGGCTGCTGCTGGCTCCAACTTGAAGAAGGTCACCCTCGAGCTTGGTGGCAAGTCACCAAACATTGTCTTCGACGATGCCGACATTGACAACGCCATCTCGTGGGTCAACTTCGGTATCTTCTTCAACCACGGCCAATGCTGCTGTGCCGGTTCGCGTATCTACGTCCAGGAGGGTGTCTACGACCAGTTCATCCAGCGCTTCAAGGAGCGAGCTGCCAAGAACGTCGTCGGTGACCCATTCGCCAAAGACACCTTCCAAGGTCCACAGGTCTCCCAGGTGCAGTTTGACCGCATCATGAAGTGAGTATATGCTAAATGGATGTCATTGGACACTGCTAACAATTTGAAACAGCTACATCAAGGCTGGCAAGGACGCCGGTGCCAACGTCGAGATTGGCGGTAACCGCAAGGGAGACAAGGGCTACTTCATCGAGCCGACAATCTTCTCCAACGTCACCGAGGACATGCAAATCATGCAAGAGGAGATCTTCGGCCCAGTCTGCTCCATCTCCAAGTTCAAGACCAAGGAGGAGGTCATCAAGATTGGCAACAGCACAACCTACGGTCTCGCCGCCGCTGTCCACACCAAGAACCTCAACACCGCCATCGAGGTCTCCAACGCCCTCAAGGCTGGTACCGTCTGGGTCAACACCTACAACACCCTCCACCACCAGCTTCCATTCGGTGGTTACAAGGAGTCTGGTATCGGCCGTGAGCTCGGCGAGAACGCACTTGACAACTACGTGCAATACAAGACCGTGTCCATCCGTCTCGGAGATGCTCTCTTCGGTTAAGCGATGCTACCTAATGCTGGGAATGCTTTTCATGTAACTAGTTATGAGGCTATGAGATGATGTAAAAAGTAAAAAAGCTTCAAAAACATTCACAATCCCCACAGAGTGCCTTCCATCTCCTCTGCTCTCCACGTGTTGCTATGGTGTGATTGACCTTTGTGGTTTGACCCCGCGGAATTTGAGCCGCACTTGACAGGCTGATCATTTGTCATGTATGACGGGGGCGGAAGGTCTGGACGGCTTGGCATCGAGCTTGCGTGGACCTCGCGCGGTAATTTGTACCCTCTGCTTCAACAACATGTGCCGCCATGACATCAAGCTCGTGGTCTTCGGGCAGAGGCACAACCGACGATGTCAAGATGCCGCGGATGCAGACAGAAACCAACTGCTTCACCTGGAAACACTCGCTCGGGCATTGAAAGCTAAAGTCCGCGGCAGAGGAAGCGAGACTTCCTGAATTAGACAGAATGGCGCGCCAAAAAGTAGCCATGACGCGCCGGCGCCTTGGACGTGTCGACTTCACTTGGAGGTATTCTGAGTTCAAAGTATGCATTCCTATCAGCTACGAACGCGTCTTGGCCAGCTGCGCAAAGTAGGCTCATGCACGAGATATCTGAAGCCATCTAGACTTTCGCTACCTATTGCATCCAACTACTCTTCCATGGCAGGTGCACTCTCGCCACAGCAATTCAAACTCGACCGCAAAATCTGGAATCCCTCCCTCTACACCTCCGTCCATGACTTCTGGTTCCAAGGTCTAGAAGAAGACGCAAAAGTCCAAAATGCCACCACGAGGAGAAGATGGTGGGGTCTCGGAAGAACCGAAGAAGAATTCAAAGAAATCGATCGCCAAGTCCACCAACTCTTCGGTTCAGCTGTTCATTCCATAGGACCAGAAAAACTTCAATTACCAGAATGGGAAGGCTACAAACACGAACTAGACCACGCGCAAGAAATCGCCGCGCCTTTCCTACCAGAGATCGGACAAGGCAAAGAAGGAGCAGATACGCTTCTAGCAATAATCCTTTTACTAGATCAAATGCCCCGCCACATGTTCCGTACACCACCAGATTTGGCACTAGTCTATAGACACTACGACAGATTGGCATGGAGTCTTTTTCGCTCATTCAAGAAATCCTCTACCACAGAAATATCGACAGACAACCCTCTCGGAAGTCCATGGTATCACGCTCGTCTTGTCCGGAAACATTGGTTCAAAATGCCATTGATACATTCGGAAGATATGGCTTCGCAGGAAGAATCTTTGGCGGAGGTGGTAAATTGGCAAAATTCTGCTCGGGAAAAGGGGGATGAAGAAGTTGTGGAGGATTTGCAATATGGTGTGGAAGCTTCGAAGAGTCATCGGGATATTGTGGAGAGGTTTGGGAGGTTTCCGCATAGGAATTTGTGTTTGGGGAGGGAGAGTACGGGGGAAGAAGAGGAGTGGTTGAAGACTGGGGAGACCTTTGGGGTGAAGCAGGGTGGGAAGTGAGAGGACGATGTTTTACAGCCTGTCCGTTGAGTGATCGCATAGGCGGACAACATTCAAGGCGATAACAGAGGTGGTTACACAGAACCATTCTTGCATTATGATAAGCAGTACAGATTCACGAGCAGAGCAGAGCGGAGTAGGAATGATGGAAGATGGGAATTAAGAACAACATTGTACTATAAGCGCTAGGGTATCATCTGCAAAACATCACCAAGATCACCAGTACCATGAGAATCTCTGGCTAACACTATTCCTCCAGATAGAGAGCCATGAAGGTCGCGGCGTCGTGGAATCCTGTGCCGTCGATTTAGCCGCACTTTTTGGTACTCTCACCACGCGCCCAGCCAGCTTTTGATAGAACTCAAACGCATCATTTGGTTCAGGAAGTTTGAGATCATCCAAAGCATACTCCCTAGCACTCTCATAATCTGCCCGTGCCAGATCTTCTTGATGTGCTCGCTGCTTCAAAATCTTGTGCTCTTCTATCCAAGCATATTCCTGGCGCCATGCTTTGCGCCGCTCATTCCAGGGCTCGGATCTGGCTTCTGAGATGCGTCTGAGTGCGACTTGGTGCTCTAGTCTACGGTTGGCGCGTTCCAAGTCGGCGTTTTGTGTTTGCAGCTTTTCGATCATGTCGTGAGTACCGTCAAGCTGGCGAGACAGTTGACGGAGATGACTTTGGAGCTTTGCGGTCTGCTGGTCAAGGTCTCGGTCTCGCGCAAGGAAGTCATCTAGTTGAGTCTGAAGTTCGTTGTTGCGCGCCTGAAGTTCGCTCAAATTGCTATTCGCAGTATCGACAGCGGTTTGCATTCCTCTACTGCGAGTCTCTGCAGCCTCTAACGCGGCCGTACGCTCCTCGAGACTGGTCTGCAGTGTGAGTAGCGATGATCGGGCATCATCACGCTCTTGCTCGATACTTTTGATAGTATCGAGAGATTCGTCGAGCTTTTGTTGCAGTAGTTTCAGTCTGTTTTCGTACTTGTCCGTGGTTACTCTGAGCTGAGTACAAGCATCGTTGGCGTCTTCTACGAGAGCGGTCAGGTCTTCACTATGTAGAAGATCCTTGGCTTTGGCTTTGCTTTCCGCATCGCTTTGCGCTTGTTGGAACTTTTGCTTCTCCTCTTCAAGTTGTCCATTTACCCGGTTGAGCTGCTTTCTATAATACTTCAGCTCGTCAGCTTTGCGAGTGTATTTCTCGTGCCACTCGTATAGCATAGACCTCGTACTTCGGAGTGGTACTTCTGCATTAGTGACTGCATTTGTACGGCGATGACCCTTGGACTTGGCGGGAGTTGGAGCGGCTCGCGGTTTCTCATATGGGTCTTTGCACCCGGTAGACTCGCCGTGTCTTTTCGGCTGAGGTATCGCAACAATCTCGACCCGGTCTCCAGCCCTGGCAACACTGTAGTCCATATATTCGAGAGCCGACCAAGCTTGTCTCAACTGACTAGAGAAGTATGGCATCTCGTGCGGTTTCCTGCCGTAAATGTTCGCACGTCTGCGGCCAGGCGAGTGAGGCGTAATCGGGCGAGCCCTGTTGAATATAGGCATACTATCATCATCCACGCGTACTACAGGTATGACATGAGTTTGAGTCGGCGCTTTACCGTCGTCTGGTGACTGTTCTTTCGCACCGTCGTCTGGTGACTGCTCTTCATCGCTATCAGAGTCGTCCCAACCGCTGGCGAGCGATGCGTCAACAACCTTGTCGCTGTCGGTCAAGTTCGTCTCTTGTTTGGATGCCTGTGTTTTGTCGGAATCACTGATCGACGCCACATTGCTATCAGCATTGTCGGTGTTAGCCCCTTCAGTCGCTTGCTGATTCGATGAGTCTTCAGGCTGAACGCCATTCTTTGTAAAGGCATGCATGCCCTCGGAGGTGCCAGCCACATCTTCAATTTCGGAGGCCACGTGCGGCACCGACTCAGGGTGGATGGAGGGTGTCGCTGGCTCTTCGATATGCGTGTCCTGCACGCAGTTGTCTTCGTCTGTGAGGTCCTGGGATACTGCAACCAGTGCACTACTCTCATCAACCTCTCGAACGACTTTCTTTTCCTCTTCTTGCTGGCACATAATCAAGGGTTGGTCATTAAAGTGTTCCTGTATGTTAACTTTTGGTTAAGGAGGACCTGCCTCTTGGTTCAACGAGTGTGTGAATGCAATTGAAAACACGAAAATGAAGACAGAAAACTGGGAAATCAAAGCGAATGGGGCGCACGAGCAGATTTGTGTAGTTCATCTTGCCACTGTAGCATTGCGAGGCCACATGGCTTTGATGAGCATGGTGCCAGAAATAGGTCAAAGAGATCATCTTTGTGTGGGGAGCTTCTTGCGCCTCGGGCAATTTCGTCACACAAAGAAAGATATATACAATGAATGACGAGGCTCATGTCGACACAGAGTCATAGGTCGGACCGCGCAAGTGGTCACAAGCTTGCATGCGCAGATCCAGTAGAAGAGCAAAGTACTCTCTGGAGACAGGGCGAGAGGGCGCGTCTTGCGAGCAGGTCGTTCTTTGAGATGTGCGTCCATATCGCACCATGAGTGCCTGCTGAATATGGTCATGGGATGCTCAAGACCTAACTTCCCCGTGGATTTGGATGGGTGCTTGCATGGTCCGCGACCTCATGGAGAGAGACCATCACGTTGCGCATGGAGTCGCATTATCTTTCTGACAGGCGGCGGTCTTTCCATCCATTTGGCGAATTGGAAACGAAAGGAGTCAGGTCGTCGTCGTGGCAGCTTGGTTGACGCCAAGTGCATCGCAACTCCCGTCGCCGAGATCGCTCCGCGTCGAACCACATTGTGGAAGGCCGTGCAGGTGCATAACTTCACTCACCACATTCCCTGTCACTCATTATTGCATTGTCCGAGGCGTTAGGCGCGAGCTTTGGGTGGTAATGGAATCGCAAAGTTTGGTAGAATCGCCATATCTCAGATCTCTCATCGTATGCCATGCCCATCACAGGGAAGACGATTCCGTGAAGCCTGCAGCTAACATTCCTAGGCAGGCGGCGTAGCAGGTACGACCGTAGACATCTCACTTTATCCTCTCGATACCCTCAAGACCCGATTACAATCCTCTGCCGGCTTCTGGGCATCGGGCGGCTTTCGCGGCGTATACAATGGCGTAGGCTCTGCAGCAGTCGGCTCCGCGCCGGGAGCTGCATTGTTCTTTATGACATATGAAGGAACAAAGAGATATCTTGCGCCTTACGGCACGAGTGCGTCGAGCGAAGCGGGCGTGCACATGGCAGCGGCCAGTTTGGGAGAAATCGCAGCATGTTCGGTGCGGGTTCCGACAGAGGTGGTCAAGCAAAGAGCACAAGCGAAGCAACATCCGAGCTCACTGAGCTCGCTGAAACATATCTTGGGACAAAGGGCAACACATGGGCTGTCTCATGTATGGCGAGAGCTGTACAGAGGTTGGGGCATAACTGTCATGCGTGAGGTGCCTTTCACCATCATACAATTCCCACTGTGGGAAGGATTGAAGAAGTGGTCGCTTGCACAGAGACAAGGCCCGCGGCCGTCAGATGTCACAGCTGCGGAGAGCTCGATATATGGCGCTATCTCAGGAGCTATCGCTGCTGGACTCACCACTCCTCTTGATGTGCTCAAGACCAGGATGATGCTATCGAAGGAGCGAGTTAATGTCTTCGATATGACTGCACGGATCTGGAAGCAGGAAGGAGGCCGCGTTTTCTTGAGCGGTATCGGACCCAGGACTATGTGGATCAGTATCGGCGGCGCGGTCTTCTTGGGCAGCTACCAATGGGCAAGTAATCTGCTAGGAGGACGATGAGGAATTCGAAGGCCGACCTGACATCCTCACATCAACTCAACGCTGCGAAGCTCTGCTCTGCGGAATGCAGACATTTTTGCGCTGCCAACCCTTCCTCGGGCTCTGCCAGAGTGTATATACAGACTTTTTGGCTACTCGTATACCTTGGAATCGGGAGCGGACAAGCCGACAAAGGTATACAGCGTGAAGTGTTGGGACCTGTCTAGGTGCAGGGCAAGCTCTACAGGCCGTTGGCGGCGCACCTGAAGTGAAGCACGCGGCCGTTGGAGCAGGAGCGAGCTGCCTTGCACAGCACTACCGCTGATAATCGGCTCACATGCAGCGCGTTCCGGTAATTAAGTCCAAGTGAAGCAAACGGTCGGGGTATATAACTCCAAAACTTTTCCCAGTCCAGTCCTCTCCCTCTTCTCTCACGACAAACACCTCGACAATCTCGTTGAACCTCGACACACATCCAACCCTACCACCACGCCCGTCTAAGCATCAACTCTTCCTTTGCCGACACCATGTCCGCCATCAACATTACCGCACGCGAGCAAGAGCTGCTCTGCGCAGTCCTCGAGGTGATGAAGGCCGACGTACACTATCACACTACCCTTTCGCTGCACCGCGCGCTGACCAGCAACAGATCAACTGGCCAGAGGTTGCCAGAATTGGCAACTACAACACCCCCAAGCAAGCCCGTGACCGTTGGATCATCGTGCGCAAGAAGCTCATTGAAGGCAGCGGCAAGACTGCTGGCTCGGGCGACGACAGCGCAGCCGCTACTCCAACTACCAAGCCAAAGAAGACCCCAGCTTCACGTAAGCGCAAGGCCGGTGAGTGATATGTCTGCAACGAGGGCGCGCTTGACACATTAGCTAACGTGAACGCAGCCGACGAAGACGACACCGAAGAAGCTACTCCATCCAAGCGCAGCAAGACACCAAAGGGCAAGAAAGCTGACACGCCAGTCAGCGAGGATGACGACAAAAAGGACACGGTCAATGGCAACGTCAAAGCTGAGCCAACCGAAGGCGAGGATGACGACTATCTTTGATTGCTCACCATCCTGAAATCTCCCACTGGCGCTTCTTTGGGCCACACAGGGTACTGCATTGGTTGCTGAAGACAAATTTAACTTGGTTCATGCACTTTCGGGTAACCTTTCTTGGGGCGCGAGAAGGAAGTTCAGCATAACTAGAGCATACGTCTTGATTGACAGACGACAAGACGGAGTGAAATGGTTGTTGACTTCAACTCTTGTGCCTCTGACTCACCGACTGCCATTTCCAGTCACATGTGCTTCCCGGAGAAATGTGTACTACGTTGTTACAAAACGATCACGTAAAGCCATGAAACCTTCAGCTCTCGCTCAAGTCACGAGCGGGAGTGAAAATGTCTTTGAAGCCCATTTTTGACGTACACAGTTCTCCATTATAAATACATTCCAATTACACCTGACTGACCTGGTCTTATTTCTCTTCCTCAGCCTACCCTTTCAAAACCCTCAACTCCAACCCCAAAACAGCAGCAACCCCCATAGCCCCCAAACTCGCCAAAGCCGCCATCACAAAATTCACCCCATTATTCGTCAACAAATCCTTCCCAACCTGCACTCTCGTCCCCCCAGGCAAAACCTTCACCCTCGTACCTCCAGGGCCTTCGACAACTTTTCCCGTCCCCTTATCACTAACCGTAACCTGGCACAGCGCCCCCAGCACAGAATCGATAATACTCCCTGCGATTCCAGCAGCGATTAATGTAACAGTAATTTGAGGCTGGACATCCACATGCGGAGGTGAAAGAGTCAAAGATGCGATTGCGACAGCGACGAGGAGTGAAGAACCTAAACCAGCATATTTGAATCCGTCGATTGTTACGCCGCCATTTGTGCCTTTGGGGACGGATTTCCAAGGAGCTGTGATGAGGAAGGGGTTTTGTTTGGATAGGATGCCGAGTTCGGAGGAGAAGGTGTCTGCTGCTACGGCGGCGTATTGTGCGATGATTCCTATTGGAAGGAGTCTCTCAAGGACCGGAAAGTGAGGTCCGGCGGAGAGGCCCGGGACGATGGAGGAGATGAAGGGGGTCTTGCTGTGGAGGAGATAGGCGTGGATGGCGATCAGGATGGAGGCCCAGCCGGAGTTTGCGAAGACTTGCACTGCGCTACGGGCGCCTTCTCCTCCTGTGCCGCCTGTGGCTGATTGGGTGAGGTGGGCTTTTTTGGTGTGGCCGATCTTTGGAGGATGGGTCGTTAGTATTGTTCGCGAGAGGCTTGTTAAGAGGATATGCGCACTTTCGTCACTACTGTCCCAAGAAGGAAGAATACCATCAATAGCCAGAAAAATGCTTGCCAAGGATGTATCATGTGAATGATTGCTACGATGATTCCGGACACGATGCCGGCAGGCGTGAGCTTCTTTCTCGTCGTGGCATACGTGACAAGAGCGATTGTTGCGCTGATTTGGGTGACATGTTCTTTCGCAAAGGCTTGTATGTCCATTGTGTGGAATGATAAGAATAATCTAGAGCGTGGTAGAGTGAAATAGTAGAGATCCTCCAGGCTGAAGCATGTTGGTTGGAAGGTGCAGTCGGAGCGGTGCAGGGGAAAAGCCACGCCGACCCACAAGGCTGACTGCGGCTGCTGACGAACTATTTGCATACCACAACACATTTTCTATGGCTCTTCCAATGCTGCATTGCGAAATTCTGCCATCCTTATGGTTCGAACATTGCAATACACCGGACGAGTGATCTCCCTTCTTCGCGATTGCGCTTTGGTGAGATGTCGAAAGTACCTACCTCCTAGTACAACGCAACAACGATTCACTTGCATCTAGTATCACAGAACGTGACATACTCAGCTTGTACCATGCATTGACCTTGTTCTTCGCAGCATGAAGTGGACCATTGTCCGGGCCCCAAAGTAGCGCACTGGGTCGTGTTGACCATGAAATATTGGTCCAAATATCTCTGATCGCCCACGCATTACGATGGTTTGTTCTGTCGAGCAATCCAGCATGTCGCAGCATGGCGGACATACGTTTGACTTCGTCGCGTACAGACAGGCCTCTTCAGCGCGATAGCAGTGAGATCTGAGCGGCATGCCGACTTCCAGCATGTGTCCGTGCCCGGGACGAGAGTACTTCAGCCGGTGTGGGCGCGCTGCAGGTGTCAGACGTCTCAACGCGAGCTGTTATTACCTCCGCAGGCAGATGCCTTACTCCGGCGCGCCGTAGTCTTACGAGTACCGCAGTGGCGAAGCCAAGCACCACGGTACGACGCTCTGCAGGCCGGGAGCCCATGAATCCGGGCTCGTGGCGCAAACACACACTCGCCCGCTGCAGACTTCGACCAGGCGCGGCGGTCCACGGCCGACGTGCTTGGGCGGCAGCGACAGCGACTCACGCCTGGGCACAGTCGCGGCGAATGACCGCATTCTCTCGGCCAAGATAACTGGAGAGCAACGAAGATGCTTTGGCGTGGTACACGGAACGTCTGACGCTGCCCGTGGCGCAAGGCAGTGCAGATCGCGTGCGAAGGATTGCTGGTCCAGCTCTTAGCTTGGGTCATCATCCGCCTACCCAGCCAACGCAGCTCAGCGCTGATACTGCGAATGCGACGACGACTTCTTATCGCCTGTCCGACCTCACCTTCCGCCGTCCAGCTGCGAATCCACCGTCGCGACCGCCATACCGACCGACACTTCCGCCCCCGAACGACCACAGCTACGTCATCGCCATGGGGAAGAAGATTGTGTACACGAAGATAACGCCGCTCCCGTCCAATGTCCCACGTCAGCTCGCGATCGAACTGCTGCACTCGCACGAGGAAGTGATCAAGCTGAACCCACTGGTCACAGGCGTCAGGTCGATCGATACCCCGCGCGACAGTCCGAACGACGAGTACTTCTCGCAATGGTATCTCATCGACGAGATCATCACATGGGGATTTGGCATGAAGAAGAAGATATCCTTCAAGGGCGTCTTTCATGATCAGCCATGGGGCATGCAATCGCACGTATATGCGCCCATGGGCGTGGACTTGCGCAACAAGTACCGCATAGGCGGCAATCAGCCAGGAGAGCCGAGGGAGACGAGAGAACTGGGCATAGACACGCCGGCGGAAGGGCTATATCTACGAGAGGATGTGGAGATCGTTTGTAACCTCGCGCTGGCGAGCTTTGTCAAGAAAGAGACCAAGGAGGCAACAGGCAAAATGATCGACCGGCTGGCCAAGAAAGCAGAGCTGCTGGACGAGGGAAAGCTGCATGCCATGTTCGAGAACGGCAGGCTGAAGACATCGAAGCCCAGCGGATTCGTGGATCAAAGCGATGCACACAGCATGGGTCCCAGCAGTCCAGGCTTCGCGCCTGGTAGTCCGAGTCCATCACTGTCGGCCGCAGGATTTACGCCGAGGTTGGACCAGAAAGGATATGGCAATTACCACGACATCACAAGGAATAACAGTCAGCATAGGACAAGCCAGTACATGCCAGCATATCAGCAACCGGGCTACAATGGACCAGATTACGCACGGCCAGGAGCCGCGAATATGCCAATGATCAACGAGCTGCCGGGCGACTACTATCAACAGCAAGGCATGCAACCCCCTCCTCTCAAGCCACAAGGCCAAGTCTTCCGCTCAGAGCTACCCGGAGATAGCAGTTTTGGATCCAATGGCCCTTCGCCGCAGCCCTCACCGGGCCAAGTACCAGCAGACTTTGAGAAGGCTCAGCAGTATCACGCATATTCAGCTCCGCAACAGCCGCATCCGTCCCAACGCGGCAGCGTCACCTCTACGAATGGTAGTACGTACCATGCGTATACCACTTCCGATGCCCATGCCCGGCATTACAGCACGAGTTCGCAAAACAGCCAGAACAACACCTCATACCTTTCACCCGAGCAAAATACTAGCAACAGCAACAATGGCTCCGGTCTAACAGCACACCGCTACTCGGATCCCAATGGTCCACCCTATCCCAGTTCTCGACCGAACAGCGACATTCTACCCGATAGCCAACGTTTCTCCCAAATGAGTGTGCAAGACTCTTCACAGCATCCTGCTCTTCCGCCTCGAGACCCTCGACGGATGTCATCCTACAACTCAGCCCAGCAATCTTCCGGCGGCGCAAATCCAAGCGCAAAATGTCCGGTCTGCGGCCTCTTTGAAGGAGACGAAGCTGCCGTGAGCCATCACGTCAGCAAAGCTCATTTCTCATGAACAATCCGATGGGCGAACGCGTGGACGAATGAACGGAAAGCCAACATAACAGAACTTTTCACGATGTCAACGACTTTACGACACAAAGAGTACGAAAGACCAAAACACGTTAACAGAAAGGCCCTTGCTATTTCATCTTTATTTGGAACGACAAGAACTTGGTGGGGATGTTTCATGTTTTCGGGACGAAAAGGTCTGACGAGCTTCAGGATGGATACCCGGTGGGAAAGTGAGCGTTCTTCAATTCTGTGTATGTATTCTATATCCAAGTAACGATATCATCCACATCCTCATATTCATGTCCTCATTCAAGTCCACCCTTCGTCGACGTGGACATTACGCAACCCCAATCTGAGAAAAGTATTCGAAGGGAGAAAAGAGAAGAATTGCTATTAATTTCCTTTTTCATTTCGTCTAAGGAAACTCCAGCACTAGAGATTCGCCATGTGCCATTCAAGGCCACGGACAGAATCCTTCTATGTCGTGCCAGCAGAGTAGAGATTCTCCCAACAGGGAGGGGGTATCTTAATAGTACACAGTCAAACCAAAACCCACCTCGCATGTCTATCAACAGCGCGCCTCACTCCATGCGAAAAAATTTCAGGAGGGCGATTTCCCATGAACCACATCTTTCTTGTTCTTTTCTCTTGCGCCCAAACTCCTTCGCTAAAAACAGCCGTTGTCAAACAATTCGCTTATCATCTGTTTTCCTTTCCCTTTTGTGATATCACCGCACCAGCTTTCTGGGGTTCAATCCATGCTATGCAGTGACATAGGAAAAGAGGCGAAAATCCACATGTCGTCAGTCAGTCTCTGACAAGAAACAGCAAACCAAACTCCGGGATCATGCAATAGGTACTCGTGCTGCCTAGCGCACAAGCTCGGCGATCTTGCCGGCCACAGCACTAGGATAGCCTCGCGAAAGAGCCTCGCGCACGACATCCTTGGCCGCGTCGCGATCCTCAGCGGCAAGGTAGGCACGAACCATAGCCTCGTACGTGCTCGGCTCGCGGCGAGAGATGTGCACGCGATCGAAAGCGGCCCTGGCCTTTTCGATGTTCTTCTCCAGTGTCCAGCCGTGAATGAGAGCGTTCGCTATGTAGGGTGTGAAGTCCACGCCACGACGAACCATGTCTTGCAACAGTGGCTCACACTCGGCAGAGCGGTGGCTGGCGTTCAGTGATTCGAAGACGGCTTGGTACATGTTTGGCATTGGCTGCACTTTGCCTTCCGCGATGACAGAATCGAAGAGAGATTTCGCGGCGTCCATATCGTGCAGGACACAACCCTTGGCGTGGATAAGGGACGCATAGTGCACAGCATCGGGTTGTACTCCAGCGGTGCGCATCTCCTCAAGAAGTGCCTCGGCGGCGGACATGTTGACCGGCTCGAGAGTTGCGTACGTGTCGATGAGGAGCTTGTAAGTGTGAACAGTGGGCTGGATACCCTTGCTGCGCATACGTTCGTAGTACGACAGGACCTTGCTGCGATCACGCTTCGTGGTCAAAAAGAACTGCATCAAAGAATGGTAAGGGGCTGGACGTGGCTTGTAATTGGCGCAAGCCTCCATCTCCTCGAAGATCTCTTCTGCGAACTTCTCATCGGACACACGGCAGAGAGCGTTGACAATGGTGCCGTAGGTTACTGACGTAGGTCGAATTCCAAGACTGCGCATTTCAGCAAAGTAGAAGAGGCAGTCATCGATGCGACGAGCCTTGCCAAGCTTGCCGATGAGTGCGTTGTACAAGAACGAGGATGGCTCAACGCCTTCAGCCTTGGCGCGGAGAAAGATCTTGACAGCTTCGCTAGCCTCGTCGAAGGTCTTAGTATTCTCCTTCAACGTGGTGATGTAGAGTCCGAAGGTGTTGGCGGATGGCGCGAAGCCCATGTCAAGCATGTCTTGATGGTATCGACCAGCAAGATCACGGCGACCAACATTCAAGCATGCAGCAACCATGTTGTCCAAAATCTGCTGCCAGCCGAATCGCACAACACGATAGCGGGCATCGAAGGGAACGTCCTGCTTGGCCATCTCCAGAATGTCGCGTGCCAAGGTGAGGTTGTTTTCCTTCGCAGCCGATTCGATCAACTTGCCGTACGTGAACATGCGTGGGACACGGCCCACGCGGCGCATGTTGCGGAATTTGTTCAACGCTTCAGTCATGCGGCGACCATGTGGACGCTCGAGCATGTCGTTGATCACATTGGATCCCTTCACGTCAGTGCGGTTGGCGTAAGGATCGTATGTGTCCTCGAACGAAGCGACTGGAGGTTGGAGAGGCACGACGGGCGTGAATGGAGCAGCCGCGAAGACGGGAGTAGTGGGGTAGCGGTAATGATTCCACAGTCTGGAAAGTCCGGCGCGGTTGATGTTGATAAGAGTCTTCTCAATCAAGGTCTCGGTCTCTGCCGACGGCATGATCGAGCGAGAAACGATGTTTTCAAGCAGGCAGCCAAAACGTGCCGGACTGGCAATGTCTGCCGAGTGTTCCTCGAGGATCATGCTGCTCTGTACGCGGGTCAGGAACTCGAGGTCAGCCTGGTTGAGTCGGGCGATATGCTCAGGCCCGAAGCGTGCCACTATGTGGTCCGCGACCGGTGCGACAAGGCTGCCGTTTTCCATCATCATGCGGAGAACCTCAATGCTGGTCTCAGGCAGAAGCATTGCCTGTTTGAGGGTGAAGTTGCCAATGAGCTCAATTGCCTCGTCAATGTGCTGGGAAACGTGTGCCTGCTGGCTTTCGTTGGTGGCTTCCCGAATGCGCGAGAACATGCGGCGACTCTGTCTCAAACCACGTTCAGCCTGGCCGATGCTGATAAGTGCAACAGCACGCATGGTAGTAGGCTCAATGAACGCAAGGCTGACCGGAGCAGCTTCAAGCACGCGCCAGAAGGGCTCTGCAGCCTCAACGTTTGCGTTGCGCACATGCATTGCCAGCATGGCCATGCTTGGCTCAACCAAGTCCTGTGACTGTTGTGCGAGGGTCTCGAATGCGCGGGCACCGACCTCGGGTATGTTCTTGTCTGCTGCTGTCGTAGCGATCTTGGACAGAGCACTGATGTAAGCATGGCCTGTGAGAGCGCCCGCGAGTTCGAAGGCGTCACGGAATGTCGAATCCTGGAGAGCTAGAGGCAGGAGAGCATCAAGAGCCACGACTTCTCGCAGCTTCTCGACTTCTCGCGCATCTGCGATGCCCGCCTGAATGCTTGCCAGGAACTTCAAGCCGCCCTTGAGTCTGTCGGCTGTGCCGTACGCCTTGATGACCGCAGCGTAGACTTGGTTGTCCAGACGCACGATGGCATTTGTGCCCTCGTTGTTCTTGATGGCCAAGTCCTTGTACTCGTCGTATCTCTCAACGGCATTACGCAGGTCACGTAGATCGCCGAACGCAGTGATCATTGGCGCATATATCTCTGATTGAGGCTCCAGAGACTTCGACTCCATGTATTCGTACACTCGGGTCATCTCCTCGATGCGTCCTTGCTCAGCGCTTGCGATGACCAGTGTGGCACATGCATCGCTGGGCAGTGCGGCAATAGTCTCGCGGGCACGATCGAACATCTTCAATGCAATTGAGAGAGAATTGTCCTCAACGAGCATTGAATACTCAGACTGGCTGGAACCGAACATGAATTTGCCAGGTGCATCGAGACCACCGTAGCGGGTAAGGCGTTGGTCCAGGGCCTTTCTCGATGCGAGCGATTCCAATGCACGGGTGGAAAGCATGGAGATCAGTGTGCCGTACGTTTCCGCATCAGGCACGACCTTTCTCTTCAGCATATCCGAGTACACTTCCAAAGCTCTCGGCGTCTTCAGATGCTTGTCGTGGGTGACCTCAACAGCAGCTCGGAGCAAAGCACGGTACGCGGCTTGCGATGGCTTCTGCACGCCAGCGTGCAGCATGCCCTGGAAGACAGCAGGAACATCATGAAACTTCTTCCTCTCGACCAAATCCAGTAGCTGTTCGGTGAAGGCATCGCTCTCTGCCGATTCGGCACTAGAGAAGCTATCGGTTGGTGTGAAGATAGAGGCTGGGCTGGACGATCTGGGCTCGGATGGTAGCGATTCAACCTCGACAGCGTCAGGCGAAATGATCGATGGCGACTTTGCGCGGATTGTGAGTCCATCGTCCTCGGATTCCTCCTTCGACTTGGCAATCTCCTCCGCAATCTTATCGTTCACCAACGCGAGCGCAGCAGCCTCGGCAGCCTCGTCGTTCAACAGGGCCTTGGAGAAGTTGTCGAGCGCACTGGTCGTGTATGAGCGCTTCAAATTGGGCGCGACAAATTCCTCCGGCTCTTGGACCTCTTCAATGTCTGCCACCTCTTGAACCTTGCCGTGGAAGATGGCCTCAGCCGGCGGCTTCCACTCGATGGTCCGCGCAAACTGGTATTGCTGCCACTCCTTCTTGCCATTTCGCTGAGCCTCTCGGTAGGCCTCGTAGTACTTTTCTAGACCTGTTTCATGGCTGACCTCGGCCTTTCCTTGGGTGGGCGCAGCGGTGCTGGCATGGCGCACACCATAGGTCTGCTTCTTGTTCTTCTCATTCTTGAAGACGCGACCAATTAAATGGTCTGCGAGAGGCGCAGCCGAAGTGTTCTGAGCAGCATAGCTGGTTTGCGACGCGGCGACGACGGTCTGGGCGTATCCGTGGGAAAGAGCTTTGAAGGCGTTGCCTGCAAGTCGCGTAATGTGAACCGTAGGCTTGACGTAAGGCATCAAGCTACTTGATGGAGGAGTCCTTCAATGCAGAAGGATGTGACTGTGCGACGCGAAAGTGTCAGACTCGGCGGCACACGTGAGATGTCTCGCGTGTCGCGGTGGAAACTTACAATTAGGATTAGGGAAGCACGAGACTGCAGGTTCATTTGACGACCGACGCCGTCAAACAAACGCGCTGCTATGAGCGATGGAATAGTGCTGGGCGGTGGATGGGGGATGGAAAGAGAGAAGTGGTGTGCGTGTGGGTGTGTGCCTGGCTAGAAGAGAAGGCAAATTATGAAGTGGCAGCTAGGGTCATCGACTGTCGTGAAGATCTGCTGCTGATAGCGAGGCCGAACTACTGCAACGGCACACCGGAACGTCGAGGCAAGCTGGCCTCCCTTGCAAGAGCGATGCCTGCGGGCTGGTGACGCTGCTGACGGCTCCTGCGAGAGTGCGCGAAATGCGCCGCGCGCTGTGACTCGACGGGCAAACGGTTTGTTCTCGCTGGGGCCCCGAATCCGGATTGGCCTGTGTCAGGACAGCCACATCCAGTCCGCTGCTCACTCGCTCTCCTCCCCGGCGACAGCCTCGCAGGATCCGCGAGAGCCATTGTGCGCGGTCATCTGCCACCGCTCCGCCCTCGCCAGCTGCATTGCGCGCACGCGACTGGGCGCTGCTCTCGCCCTCGCTCAGTCAGCGCTCAGGACCCGACGCCGCTGTGCCACGCGCGCCTCTCCGCAAAATCCTCTAGCCTCATCTCCGAGTCACCTCAGGCTTCGCGAATCTTCCTCGAACACGGCAGGTCAGGTCAGCTGGTCCTTCTTCGCTTGCACCCACCCGCCGGCATCTCGACTCTTAACTCCATCGCCAACCTCCGCCTCCTGACGCCGTCCTTTCACGTGCTGCCCTGCACGCCCTGTCGCGGCCGATCGCACCGCGTCTTTCGGCCGGTCCGGGCAGCGCCTCCGACTGGACGACCGCCAATGGCTTCATCCAGTCCTGTGGCTGTTTCTGCCCCAGGTAAAGTGCTGCTGGCAGGCGGATATCTGGTGCTCGACCGAGCCCACACCGGTCTCGTCTTCGGCCTCGATGCTCGCATCCACGTCTTGATCGAAGACATCCCCACGAGCAAAGGCATTGTTCTCAACGAAATCATCGTCAAGTCGCCGCAGTTTCTCGACGCCATCTGGGAGTATGGCTACCGCTTGACCGAGAGAGACGGCGGCGTGCAGGTTGTTCCATTGAGAGTGTAAGTGCTTTCGACTGTCCCTTCAGTCGTGTTGCGTTTTGGTATCCTCGTCTTGTGTTGAGTTGTACTGCTGTTATTTCCTATTTTGTCGATCAACTTGAAGATCAATGCATGTTGCTTTCCAAGTGACCAAACAAGCACTACTGCTGTACAACATGTGGAAGACTCTCACTTACTCAACACCCGCCTCACAGAGACGCAGACTTGAACCTGAACCGCAACCCATTCATTGAAACGACCATTGCCTATGCGCTGAGCTATATTACCAGCATAAGCCATCCGACAATATCTCCAGCGTCGATCACCATTCTCGCTGACAATGACTACTACTCCACGCCAGCATCTATCTCAAGCGACAAGAACGGGACGCGACCTCGCTTCCACAACTTCGCGCTGCCAATCTCAAAGGCCCCCAAGACTGGACTTGGATCCTCCGCTGCTTTAGTCACTTCCGTTACAGCAGCTCTGCTCACTCACTACCTCCCACGATCCAAATTTGATGTCGCTCTAGACTCGGGCAAAAGACGACTGCACAACCTCGCTCAAGCAGCTCACTGCGCAGCACAAGGCAAGGTTGGGTCCGGCTTTGACGTTGCCTCCGCAGTCTATGGCACAATGGTCTATCGTCGCTTCTCCCCAGCCATTCTCGCCTCACATGCCAACCCAGGCACACCCAAATTCGGCGCCGAGATTCGAGACATCGTAGACGAAACTTTCCACGGCCTCGAATGGGACACCGAAATTCTCAAAGACCAAGTACGCGTGCCAAAGGGGCTGAGACTCGTCATGTGCGATGTCTCATGCGGGTCAAAGACACCAGGTATGGTGAAGCAAGTTCTCGCGTGGCGCGCTGAGAAGCAGCAAGAAGCCAATGCCATCTGGAAGGATCTGGACGAGGCGAATCTAGCTCTTGCTTCTGAGCTCCGAGAAGTCGCAACATCTGGAACCGCAGACTACTCGGACCTGCGCGAGAAGTTTACTCGTATCCGACACTTAATCCGCCTGATGTCTGAAAAGAGCGGCGTACCCATTGAACCTCCTGCTCAGACTGAATTGCTTGATGCTTGCGAGAAAGTGCCTGGCGTGATCGGAGGTGTGGTCCCAGGAGCCGGTGGCTACGATGCCATCTCCCTTCTTATTGAAGACAAGCCCGAGACTGTCCAAGCTCTAGAGAAGCTCTTCGATAGATGGGACTTTAAGGGCGAAGGCGAAGGCGGCGGTAAGGTGAGCATGTTGGGCGTAAGAGAAGAGATGGAGGGCGTCCGACTCGAGGATCCTAAAAGTTACATTAGCGCTCTCAAAGAGCTGTAGAAAGTTCGATACCACAAAAAGCCTGTAGCTTCAACAAATATAGAGAAACTCAACGTTGAATCGGAGCCAAGTATTACCATCGCATATCATACCGCTGTATCTGACGCTTTTCTGCTGGTCGCCAAACGCCGCCTGATGAGCCGTCGTTCTTCATTCCTGCACGATCTGGTGTATCTCTCTGCCAATGCTTACTTTCCGCAGCATCCTGTCTCTGTTTCATCCCTGCGCTCCTACGACCTCTCCTTCTTCGCAGCCTTCGCACTCTCTTCTTGCAGTTCCTTAATACTAGCCTTGTCGGCCTTCAACTCGCCTCTATCCGCTTTGGCCTGTGTACGAAAACGGTCAGCCCCACTCAGCAACCTCGTCATGGGTATGAAAACTGCAGAAGTCAAAAGAACTTACAATACTCTCACTCTCACTCGCAATCGCCTCTTTCCATTCATTCTTCCCCTCTTTTTGCTCTTTCAATTGCGCTTGTTTATGGTGTTCGATTTCGGCTTTGCGTGCTTCGGGGTCTTCATTGCCTATGTGTTTTCCAGTATGATCAGTAACTCTGTGTCTTTCGGACCTTTTCTCTCCAAAAGAATCGGGCTTCTTTTGGGTTTCTTGGGGACGTACCTGGCTTCGTCTCCTTCCCAGCAAACACAACCCTTCCCGTTTGAAAGCTTCGCTTCGATGCAGCAGGTCCAGGTCCGGCAGCTGTGCGGAATGCAGCAGCGGATTTGAAGAAGCTTTGTCTCATGGCGGTAGACATGGTTGTTCTCGCTTCAAAAGTTGACTCGTTTCAACAGATGCTCGTGCCAATAGCTTAGCTATCTCTTCGTTCGATTGAAGTAGTGAAGCTTCTCAAGATGATGCTTAGATCAAATTAGACTTTCCAGGAACGCGTCTTGGAATAGAGTGATCTTCAATAGCAGAAGGAAGCAAGTGACTCTCGAAGGAAAAAAAGATACAAGAGTACAAACAGAGGGAAAGAAAGGCGAGAGCTCTGTCAAGCTAGAAGCATCATTCCCCAATGATCCAATAGCGGCCTCGGCATTGGGAATGGAGGGAAACGTCGCACATGTCGTCATCATGTCTCGATGGTGATGACGGAGATGGTGTCGGCGCTTTCTTTCGTTAACTTTTCCGCTTTTGTCCAAGACTATTATGCGCTAAACGAGCAACCTACCTCTTCAATGTCTTCGATAATAGCGTTGAACGTGTACAGTGTACATCAAAACGATCGTTTCCGAGCCTTCTATCAGCTCATGGGGTATCTATACTATCCTACATACATCAATTTCGCAATGGGTATGTAAACATCGTGTCGATCTACAAGTTTCACTCTCTTTCTTTCGTACAATGCAATGCCGTTCGCTTCCTCAAAACAAGAACAAAACAATCAGAACTGCATTTCAGTTCATGGCTCAGCACTGAATGGACCTTGTGTGGTATTCGCCCTTTCAAGCATGGCATACGGTGCGGGCATCTTCGGGACTTTTGGGTTCGGACTCTTAGGATTGGCCACAGCGGCTCGTAGTTGCTCTCGTGCTTCCTTGTTGCCTCCACTGCTTGTCAATCTTCTCAATCCAGATCTAAGCGCTTTGAAGCTGCCCGTCCCAGCAGCTGGTGGTTTGGTGGTGTATTGACTCGGCTGGTATTGCTCCTCGTTTGTGTTCGCTCTGCTGATCGAGTGATCTTCGTCACCATCGGAGAATGGCTCAACGTCTGCTTCATTGTCGGAAAGCACCTCATATTGTGGCCCCAGCGGCACCTTGGTGGTCATCACGGGAGAGGTGATGCTGCGATTGTGCAGACCTGGCCGCTGCGTGGGTTGTCGTGCGGACTGAGCGAAAGCTGCTGGGTTCATTATAGGGGGTGGATGAGGGGCCTGGTACCGCAGCTCAGCGAACCCTGTTTGGAAGGATGTGATGCTCGCATTTCGCTTTAGCGATCGGTGCAGTATTGGCAATGCTTGCTGGTCGTACAGCTCCTCTCGCTCGTCAACTGGGTAACGAGCTAGGCTGTTTCCATTGGTCAACGGCTGAGGTGATTCTCCATCATCGAAGAAGTCGTCAAGTGTGTCGAGCTTCTCTACCAATTCTCCAATATTGGTCTCGGCCACTCTGGTATCATCAGACATCATGGTTGATGTGCGGCCATCGCCAAAGTAGGATTCCTGATACTCGTCCTTGTCAAATTCGATCTCTGGTGTTGGCTGTGGCTCAGTGTTCGGCATGCCGTTCATGCCGGCATATGCCAAGGTGTAGAAGACAGCATGCACATTGGTCCTCGTTTGCTGCGAGTGGATAGCGGGCATCGGAATCGACCAGCCAGATTCTTCTGGAATGCCGTACAAGCTCTTTGTGCTGTCATATTCTTTCCGAGTAGCGCGACTTGAGTGCGAGCCAGCCATGCTCATCCTGAGATGTTTGTTGTCAAGCGGCGTTCCCGTCATATCGATCACGTTATCAAGAACACCAAGTGCTTGCTGACAGTGCTCAGTCTGTAGCAGTCGCAAAAGCGGCGAGATTAGATCCGGTCCGTGGCTGGTGATCTCCGGTTTGCGCATATCAATGTCTGGTATCATGACATTGAGGACTTGCATTGTCTTGACCTTGAACCATGGAGTGGCATTGTTAACCATGCCGAGAAGGAATACCAAAGTGTTGAACTCCTCCGCAGGGAAGAAAGCAGTTCGAAGCGCCTGCATGCACTGGGCGAGGAAGTCATTGCCGCTCCGATACTTTGCTTCCACAAAGCCGGTGAGAACCCTTGCGAGGCCGACATAGTTCTGGCTCTCCGCGGCGAACGCGAGTGTGTTTGCTGAGTCTCTACACGTCAAGTCGCTTTCGTCCTCAAAGTGGTGCAGATACCTTGGCAGGTTCGCAATTGTCGTGAACAACAGTCGATCATCGGGACCCACGATGTCACTCGATGGTAGCTTGACGAGCTTTTCCATGATCTGTAGAGAACGAGCCATCGAGGTGCTTGAACGAACTCCCTTATAGATGAGTGCATGAACACCTTGAAACCCTCCTTCCCACCTTTCAGGCTGGCTGCCGCGCAGAATGTTCAAAACTGCAGGGTCGCTCAGGTCCATCTTCTTAAGAAGTTGGTCAAGCATGCTGAGTCCTTCTTGGAACTCGCGCTCGAAGATCGTGTCGAGACTTGCGCAAGTCGTCCAAAAGAGCTGGGGATATTGAAGCAGGCTCAGCGGTTCCAATGCCGCGATGATGCTACGAAGCGTGGTCAAGATCTCCAATGAGAAAATGAGGTAGTCGTGATTCTCATCATCAGCAATTGTGTTTGACAGACGTGCAAGCATGTCTGCCAGCATTTGCTGATCGAGAGTAGTCGAGACACAACGGAAGACCTGGAAGCTGCGGCAAGCAACGTGCCGCACAGCACAGGATGTCGCCCAATTCATCGTGACCTTGCCCATTTCCTCGCGGATGCCAGGATATGCAATGGAGAAGATGCGTACCACTTCATCCACCACGTATGCCATGGGCTCAGAGACTGCACGACTGTCCTCTTCGCCAGCACGAATCTCGCTGTCTGTGTAAGACCAAGCAATCTTAGGATCTTGTCGGCGCACCAACTCAATGAAGTCCTCGATAGACTGCTTGTCTGGCTCCGTAGCGCCTGGGTTGATCTTAGAGATGACCGTTTCGTGCATGAGGTGAACAAGAAGTTCCCGAGCTTGGTCCTGAACTATGCCGATGTGCTGATCCCACTGGACGAGAATGACCTGCAACAATGTCGGAATCTTGTCGGCTGGAAGTTGCAGAGGGGAGACAACAAGATCGACCAAAAGAATCATACTGAGTTGTCCAAGCGATAGTCCGCTCTGCTTCGCGCCACTCGGCAGAACTTGAGTCAAATCAGCAACGTATGGAAGTTGCAAGTGATGTGTCTCCATTGGTGCTTGCGTGGGCGCACGTCTTTCGGCAACCATGTTCTTCGGCGAGATTTGCATGAGCAGATATTCCACGACCCGTGCGCCTGCAGGCGTCTTGGACAGGAAGACCACGATTTGCTTGGCATAGACGACGAAGTTCTGCTCCCTCTTATCCACGCAAATGTTGATGATGAATTCGAGCACAAGCTGCACGTTGCCAGCGTAAGGACCAGTAGCAAGTGCCTGCCAGAGTGCTTGAATCTCATTGTGCAGTGTGATGCCCGTCTTGACTGTAATCTCAAAAAGATTGACGAGGAGCATATATGATGTTC
This sequence comes from Cercospora sesami, assembly GCA_013365235.1. Classification (NCBI taxonomy): domain Eukaryota; kingdom Fungi; phylum Ascomycota; class Dothideomycetes; order Mycosphaerellales; family Mycosphaerellaceae; genus Cercospora; species Cercospora sesami. The sequence goes on from JAASLG010000015.1 coordinate 47,926, forward strand.
CTGTAGGCCCACCGTTAGGATCCAGTTGCAGTTCGATCGCCTGAATCCATGGTAGCATTCCAGAGACCATGTTTCGCTGGTGGTCAGGCTGCAATTCATTGAAGTATGCAGAGAACTCAGAGAAGACGTGGAAGGCAAGTTCAGGATGCTGGCTTGCTAAGCGGCGCGAGATCTCGAACTGTGCCAGCTTGTACACGGCCGTTGTCTTGTCAGAAACACTGATATCCAGATCTTGCAGCTTGGATGTCTTCTGTTGTCGCTCTTCGAGTGTGCGCAGCAACCTAACCGATTTCATTCGGATCTCGTTGTTCTCGTTTCCGAGGGTGTAAAGGCCAGCGCACAAAATTTTCCAGAATGGCGTTGCGATGTTGCTATGCTCCGTGAGCACTTTCGTAACTACCTCGAAGTAGCTAGCAAGGGCTTTCGGACTTCGAGCTACGTAGCACATGCGCATTGTTTGTGCCATCAGTGCTGATTGATCAGGGTTGTGAACGATCAGATTCTGCAATGCTTTACGACCGAGGGAGTGAGTTCGGTCGCTGGGTGCCTCGAATATGGCGCTAATCCAAGAAAGCATGCGTCGGATGTCAAATTGCATCAGCACCTTGCCATCCGCTACGAATCGAAGTGGGCCAGCACAGAGCGAGGCCATTGAGCTGAGTGCGGCTGCACTGAGCTCGGTCTTCTCCTTCTCGATAGCAGAGTTGATGATGCCTCTGCTACGCATGTCTCCCTCACGTTCCAGAATAGAACGTCGGACATTCTCCTGCTGACGGCGTAGCTGCGACTCAATAGGCGAGAAGCCACACCAATTCTCCATGAGTGAGAAGGTTGCTTGCCTCGCTTGGAATGACATCCAATTTGAGCCGTCCTTGAGGTTCCTAATGCACTCGTACAAGCCTTCTACAAGCAAGCAGAAGTGTGTCCTCAGTTTCTGGAATTCGAGCTCGCCCTGTATCTCCGTATCGCTCAAGAAGATCCGGAGGTGTTTTGTGTAATCCATCATGTAGTGCATCACATGCTCCTCACTAGAAATGGTTGGACTTTGCAGCAAGTGAACAGTCAGGCTCAGCAGGTGTGTTATTTCCGTTCTAAGGAAGTCAGTCCGCCTGCTTCGCCTCATACTTGTGCTGATGGTCCGTTGATGAGCGGCCATACGCTCCTTGGCCTCTTGAGTGCATGCCAAGACATACGGCTGCAAAGTTTCGAGCAAGCTCTGGAAGAGTGTGGCATTTGTTGCGCCCAATCCAATGACCGCTGCATGCCGTATGGCTGCGTTCGGTACAGACAGGAACGGAACAACTCTTGAAAAGAGCTCCGAAGCTGAAGCAATTCGTTCTTGACTCGTGGCCGAAGACTTGGAACCTTTGCGGGTATGTTGTGTCGATTGGCTCGATACTGTAAGATGAGTCGGCGAGCCGCCAATATTGGTCAAAGTCGTACAAGCAAAGATGAGATGGATCTTCCACTGCTCGATCACCACCTCGGGAGCCGTGCTATGAAGTCGTGGGCCAGGCCTGCCATTTGAGTAGGCCTGCTCAATCGCTTTTTGCCCGTCAGCCAAAGCGCCGATAGCACGATAGCTGTGAGATAGCCGCTGGCACACGAGCTCTCTCGTCAAGGCCACAGCGTGCAAGCAGATTTCCGAGCTGAGTCGAATCAAGTTTGGGAACACCTTGAACCAGAGGTTCTGGTCGTGTGCCACATCGCTGCTGCACAGCTCAACAAGACTGCCACTGACGTTGCTCTTGCGGAGACCCTTCTGTAGACGACTTCGCTCGGCCAATGTCAGTCGTTCATCGTTGACATCGATGACTTGGTGCGAACCACCTTCCAGAATGCTTATGATGCGGTTGCTAGGCTTGCCCAGAGCCGTGTCAAATTTCGTGATCAGTCGCAGCACGTTCACTGCGACAGCACGGACAGCTCTCGAAGGAGAGCACAGAAAGAACAGACCGTGCGACTCCACTTCGTCGACATGTGCCAATATGCCCGACAGATCGAGAGGCAATGGCTTCGAGCCTTCGTCCTCGTCGTTCGGCTCTGATGCCACTTTCCGTGTTCTTTGCTGAATGTCATCGATCCAGATCTGCAGAAGCTCCACGTAGAGCTTCAGCGTATTCTCGATATGCCCTGGCCCCAAAAGACTGCCATCAGACACGGTAGAATACCTGTCATCGAAATTAAAGATGAAGCGAGCGAATCCAATCGTGACTTGCTGCGCATATGATTGTCGTGCAATGGACTTCAGCGACTGTGCAGATGAAGTGGCAATATGAGACTGTACATGTGCCGTGCCAGTGCACAGCAAATTGACAAGAGAATTGATGGGCAGGTGCGGCGAAAGACATCTTGGTAACGCTTCAACAGCAACATGCAGCAGGTCGTAGTAATGTTGCCGTAGATCAGTCGGGTTCGTGAAGTCGTCTCTTCTGTTAAACGTGAAAGCATCGGCCATTGGTGTCTTCGGCGTCGTCTGCGAAGCAAACTTTTCGTCCAGTACGGCTTGACCACCAAAGGTATTGTCGCAAATTATCGTCAAGTGGCCAAGCATCTTGCAAAATTTGACGTAGTACTCTTTTGCAATGTCATTAAGATTCGTAGTCATTACTGGTCGTGATAAACGTTCGGTCCGTCCGGCGGACACTGCAAAACCTTGCGAACGCGTCCGTCGATGAGTGATGGGTGATCTTGACGAGGGGTCCATTAATGCATCACACTCGAAGCGAGCCGGAAATGGAGGCACCTCGCCCTTTTCTAGATCACTCATGATAGCCAAGAATGCTCGGATGGCAATCACTGTCTTTTCCGGGTCGAGATTCTCAATCTTCAAGTCCTTCTCGGGTCCCCAGAACAGCTCAGCATTCATGAGCGGGAAGATGATGGATCGAAAGCAAAAGTCCTGGTGCTTGAACCCGATGATGCGGATGAGCTGGATGAGAGGGTCCGCGATCATTGGATCCGTCGATATGAGCACTCTCTTACCACCTTGAAACACCAGCTTGACAATCTCTTCTAGCTTTCGCATGATGGCATTTGGCGAGTCAGCCAATCTGTAGAGATATCGCCATGTCAACCTGCAGAGAGCTTTCAGTGCATGCGATCGTCCTGCTCGATCTCTAGACTTTGGCTGGAAGTTCACTGCAAGAGGCAGCCATTGCGTTGCAAATTGTTCGGCGGGTGACGCGCATAACAAGACAGCCTGGAGCGGGTACACATATGGCCAGTGGTCCGCTTTTGACAGCATCTGAGTGATCTTGGGCTGAATGATGGCCACCACTTCCTTCCACTTCGGATGATTGAGCTCCGTGGTTGCTGTTGCGGCTACTGGGAGCAAGAGATGTTCAAAAAGCTCCGCATACGCGTGCTTCGTAGTCCGACCGTGCACTTCGGCAAAGAACCTCGCCAGAATATGAAGCATCTCGCATGATTTAATCCATTCCGCCTCAGGCTGTGATCGAACTTTGAGCCATCGCATGCTTTGCACCAGAAGCGAAGTCTTCGCCGCGAGCTTGTGGTCGACCACACCTTTGAGCCCGAGTCGTTTTTGAGCTGCCTCCAGATCTCGCAGAAAGCGTTCAGCCACTTGCTCAAATCTGATCCCGCTCATTACGCCGAGCAACTGCCCTCGAATCACCCAATTCGCGCGAATAACAGAGGACGTTGCGAGCAGGTCAGGGTCAGCGCTCTGTAGCTGACCATATATCACATCCTCCAGTCTTCCGGCGGTATTCAAAGAATTGTCCGGTCCGTTGAGAGCTTTCAGCGTCGTTTGCCCGATGATCTCGATCAGCACGCGACAAAGGATGTAGATCGAAACAGTCGATCTTCGGTCTGCTGTGATAACCCTCTGCTCCATAATGTTGAGTTCTGACCCGTTGGGTGAAGTTGGGGTCGAGTATGTGCCACTGCCAATCGTCCTCTGCGTCAAGCCTGCCGCTTCTCGCATGGCTCGCAATTCAGTGTAAACACTGTTCGCCGCATCTGCTTTCTTCTTCCGCCAATGAATTACTGAATCGATTAACGAGTTCGGTTTGTGCCGATTGATGTGGCCTAGCGAGGATATAAGCTGATCAAAAGCCAGATCCGCTCCTGCGCCGCATATGTTCTCAATACGCGGCTCCGGCTCTCCGGGCTTCGGCATGCATCGTTCGATGCGTTCGTCTGCTTCCGCAATAAACGAAGTGAACAAGTGATGCAACGCATATTCGCCCACAGTCTTGGGTTCTTGTCCATTGCCACTGCCATGTGCTCTCGACTGTGATCGATTGTGTTCGTTAGGTCTGTTCAAGCGACCGCTATGCATTCTCTCTGGCCTTCGATGTCCCCCGACAACGCTCTCGAAACTCTTGTTTACAGCTGCCGCATTGACCGGGCTGCTTCCATTACTCTGCGGTCCACCAAATTGTGCAAGCTGCGACGTGGAGGGGCTCTTCTTCAGGTTTGCCGGGAACCCAAAGTCCTGGGGAGCTGATGTCGATGCGGACATTATTTTCGTCGGACTCAAAGGACTACTGTTTGCCGACGCCATCAGGCTTGGATTTCGCGAGTGCTGAACGCCATGTACGATGCTCGCTTGTCGGTGATGACTATACGACACGGACGGCTTGCGATCGATTTCGATACTCTGCTTCGGTGCATGTGCCCGCGTAGATGGCCCCGCTGGTGTGAGGGCTCGCGGCGAGGCATTGCGTGAAGCAGTCGCGCTCAATGCTCGTCCTCGTGTGACACTGGGATCGCGGGTGGAGTGTGCGGAGTGCGTCGGCGTGGGAGAGGCGCTCGAATTGTTCGGCGGCGGGTAGACGAATGGAGCAGTCGGCGGCGCCACCAGCAGCGGTTCGGGTGGTGGGCTGCTACTCGGGTCGGTGTAGAGGCTCGGCGTCACAGTATTGCTGATGGGAGTGCGTCCATCTGCGGGCGAGGGCACGGCTGTAGGGACAGTGATTGTCAGTATGGGCACGTCCACGCGCATCGAAGAGGGCATTCAGCAGCGCGCCATGTACGTCGGTACTTGTGGCGGGCGTCGGGCGGTACATGTGACGACCAGCAACAAATGTTGTGTGCTGCCGTAAGAAGGCAATTTCGGACAGAACCTACTCATTGTCCCCAGCACTCATCGCATGCCATGTAGAGGGCCTTCTGGAAGCGCTTCTCCCGCGTCTGCCTGCCTGGTAAGTCTGGCCTGCCTGGTCCGCGATGAAACTGGGAAAAGAAGTAGAAATGCGTTTCTCAGTCGCGGGGGTCCTCGCCGCCTCGAAGGTCCATCGTCCGCCAGTCGCCCGGCTCCCAACGAAGTGAAGAATGCGGAAACAAGGTGTATAGGCGGAGGGCGAACGGTGAGACGTCGTGCTGGTGGTGCTGGAGCCCCGTTGCCGCGCAATGTCGTCGTTCGGCACCTCGTCACACCTCTCCTCTGGGCCCTCTAGCGAACCGGTACCTCGCCGTACCTTGCAGCTCCGTCTGCCGCTAGACTGCAAACGGCCCAGAGTTTCAGCAGACCCTCCCAAGATTTCCAGCGAATCGTACCCTCTACAGCTCACACCAAACGACACCGGCGCCGCACCCCAAACACCACCCCCATCCAAACATCCTGCATCGCCTGATCCAAACGCCTGAAAGGGGTTCAGCACGTTGCATGACACAGGCCTGTCAAACCCGTCAAACACCTCCTAGCCGGGCACCGCGTGCAACAGGCTGTCGAGGAAAAGGGCGGGATTCCAGCCTCACGAATCAAGTTGATCCACTTACAGCCCTCCCTTCCGACAGCCATTCCCTAGCAAGACCCGTACGCACTGCACGCAGAATACGCAGCTTATGACATGGTGGCTGCATTGCGCATTGCGGTCCACGGCCAGGCAATTCGCAGCAACAGCTTCTGCACGCTGCGCAACCTTCTCTGGTTCCATTTCTGTCTTCGGCTTGCCAGCCATCCGATAGCACGTGCGATACAACCACATGCGTGAGTTTGGTTCCGATGCATGGTGGCATGTTCGCAGCACTCTGATCCGCTGATGCTGACGTGACATTTTCTCTCCCACGTGTCTCCCACTATTTTCTGCCCAGTGCTCTTCTTGACAAGCAGCGGTATTCGTCGCCACGTACAAGGCCGGTATATTCGGCTGAGAAGGCCTCAGCTTCTTCATCGCTGCTAACACATCAGGGCTACCCAGTCGAACGGCTCCGTAAATGCCGGTCCGAGGCCGAGCACCACCATGCCAACCCAAAAGCGCTTCGGGTTGGCGGAGATCGAACTGAAGAGTTCACCCGAGCTTCACCGCTGTACCGGGGTTCATCAACGAATCCATGCCTGCGCAGAACATGGCAGTGCAGACTGGCATTGCAGTGCAGATGTGTGATGATGTGTGATGTACTCAAGTCAACAGCAGGTCGGACATGGGAGTAGAGATCCCATGGTCGTTTTCAACAGGCAGGTCGCAAGCAGAGGAGAAACGCCGAAGAAGATGTCAGCAACAAGCAGAGATCAATACCATTGTATTTACTTTTCCATGCATTCGAGTCATGAACACTTGAATGAAACATCGCAGCAACAATTACCATTACTCTCCCACGTCCTCATCCATGCCATTGAATACCCGATAGTGCCCGTGAGGGCTACAGTCTTCATGGCAGAGCCTTGCTGCCGCCGCCGATGTACACAAACAAGAACCGATGACATTCGTAAAAGCTAAGTGTAGACAACTTCCAAGCCAGCCGGGTGGCATGACCAACACACATTGTTGATGATCATGTTGTAGATGCCACCATATTCCTCTGTTCAGATGTCCATACTGTTGATGCGAGCGAGCGACAAGAGTTGGACAGAAGCATCAGTGTGCTGTAGTAATGCAAAGGTCCGAGTGCAGAAAGTGCATGTAGTCGTAGTCATTCGTGGGATCGTGACGCCAGTCGTCTACTCGTGATAGTTTACAAGGTGCATTCGTGTCGTTGACAGTAGCGATGGGACGAAGAGTCGAGCGTGCCAGGATGCATGATTCTTACTCTTCGGTGGATGGTGCTGCGGAGTCGACCGGGCTGTGTGCATGAGCTGTCGCCGGGGATGTGGTGGCAGGCTTCGCGTCGACAGTGGTCTCGGACGTTCCAGTCTGACCTTCGGCTCCCGAAGCCACGTTTATCTGAACAAGTGGTGGCTGAGAGGCGTTGGTGTACGGCACTGCACCGAGCGGGCTACGCCCAGGTGCCTGGCGGATGGCGGACTGAGCCCAACGCTGGCCTTGGATGGGAACGGCCGGTGTGGTGCCAAGGAACTGGTCGAATTCGTTAGTGTTCTGGTTGGTGTCGTGGACCGCGGAGCCAGCGTATGGAAGACGGCCCTGGCGCCAGGCTTGTGTTGCATACTCGTATTCTGCGGACCGGAACTGACGTGCAGCTTGGGTCTGCTGCTTGAGAGACTTCTGCTCCTGGGTGTCGGCGTATCGGATCTGGACTTGGAGTTCTTCGCCGGCAGTCTTGATGGTGTGGTTGTTGAAGGTCTTGATGACCTCCTCGCAGTCTTCCCGGCTCTCGAAGCTGTGATCAAGGTTAGTCTCAGGAGAGCTGAAGGACCAGCAGGACAACATACCGTGCGAAGCCAACACCACGGCCATGGCCATTCTTGTCACGCAGGATGCGTGAGGAGCAGACCTTGTGAGGTTGGAAGAGGTTGGCGAGCTCATGCTCGTTCATGGTCTTCGGGAGGTTGGATACGTAGAGGTTGGTGTTGCCCTCGTCGGAGAAGGTCTTGAGCTTCGAGTAGAAGGACTCGCGGGCGAAGCTCACTTCGTAGCCCAGGTAGTGGAAGCCACGAATGCAGTTCTCGGCGTCCTCATAGTTGTGGTACTTGACGAACCCGAAGCTGGGACATGTTAGTCGAGCTCACCAACAACATCAAGTGTGTACATACCCCTTGCAGAGGCCAGTATTCAGGTCGATGATGGACTTCGAGCTCTTGATGTCACCAAACCGGCTGCCCCAGGACTCAAGCATCTCATCTGTTGTCTCCGGCAACAAGCCACGGATGTACACATTGGTCTCGCCGCGCTGATTTTCGAGTGCACGATCGAGGGGCTTGAGTGGCGAGGAGGGTGCTGGGATGGCACGTGGTATGGCAGGGTCACGGGTGACCAGCATCTTAATGCGTGGGGAGACTTCGCTCTGCTCGGGCTGCTTGGCAACGGGCATGCCGTACGGGGCCATCATGGATGTCGGAGATGGGGTGCTGTGGGTGAAGACACCACTGGGCGAGCGATTGATGGCGACGCCATTGCTGGCGTAGGGGTAACCGGCGTACGAAGGGGTCGTTGGCTGGTCGTTCTCGTTCGATGAGATGGAACCGCGACGTGGAGTGATGAGCGTTGGGACTTCGCCGGTAGCTCCAGCAGTGGTCGGCGTCCAGTTCTGCGAGAGCGGGCTGTTGTCGTGCTGCTGATAGCCCCCGTAGTTGAGCTGCGGCATGTACTGCGAAGCGTGAGGAGTGTACATGCCAGGAGACTGGGTGTTGGCAGCAGCAGCGAAGCTGTTGGGGTACATGTATTGTCCGCCGGCGCCGTACACCGAAGCCGACATCGAGGTCGCCGTTGGGAGTCCGCCATAGCCATTGTTGGCCGCAGTCGTCATCATGGCGTTCTTGGCCTGAGCCGCGAAGGACTGGTTGCCCATGTTCATGCCTTGGAAGCCATGAGCAAGAGCGCCCATTGGATCGGACTGTGGGTTGTGGTGCATGCCGTAAGCCTGACCTTGCTGGCCTCGATTGCCGTACTGCTGGTTGCCATAAATGTTGGCGTTGGTGTAGCCGGTCTGTTGGCGGTTGAAGTTGGTGTTCTTTGGGTCCATGGCTGCCATGTTCTTGTAGCCACGGTCAGCGATTGTCTGACGACGATGCTGCTTGCCATAGAACAAGTTGTGGGTGCTGGGGTGCCCGAAAGGAGTCATGTTGGTTTTTGGAGAAGGGGAAATTTGGGGTGTCCAATAAAGATGTCTTCACAAGCTCGACCACGGTGCGAAATGCCAACGCCAACAGTGTTGCCGCTGTCAATTGCACGTTGCACAATGCAGGAGGTCTTACCGATGAGCTTTGGTGTGGATGGATAGCTTCCAACGGAGTGCAGAAAGGACTGGCCGTCGAGTCTCTGTGAGAAGATCGGGTCAGCAAGTGGTTGTGGTGGCGGTCCCGCTGCAATGGGGGGCTCGGAGCAACCGCCGTCCACCAGGCGTGCTGTTGAGGGAGAAGTGGGGTGTCTTGGTCTCGACATACCTGAGCGAGTGGGTGCTGTTTGAGGGTGCTGGTGCCGTTCAGGCGGACGGGCGAGTGGAGGCAGCAAGGAGGGGTGGTCGAGTCGCTAAGCTAGCAGAGGCGGTAATGTCAACGGCGAATGCACGAATGAAGAAGAGCAGATCTGTCGGTGTGTAAGAACTGGGTGCACTTGGTGGTGGATGAAGAAGAGAGGAGACGAGAGTGGAGGGAAGATGGGGGAGGTGTTGGTTGAGGAGGGAAGACCAGCGTCGGTCCTGCCGCAATCGAAGTGGTGGAGGAAGGTGTGGTATGGAAGGAGGAGCGTACCTAGTTCGTGTATTCGGCAAGCCCGTTAGCCACCGCGGCGGCAGGTAGTAATGCAGTTGACGATGCCGAAGGAAAGAATTTGGTGCTCGGCGTGTCGAACTGGCAGTCAACCCACGCGCGCCGGTCCGAGAGTCGAAATTCGCGGAAGGAAGTTGATGTCGAAGTGAAGACGGGACGGATCAGATTTCGACTGACACGACAAGCTGCTTCTCAAGGCTCACGCGCGGCTCTCGTTCCTTCGACCAGTGCTAAAGGTGCGGCGGATCCCGTCTGGAGTTCCGAGTTGTCAGTCTGACGAAGGATACGCACAATGGCAGGAATGGCGAATTGGAGGATCAATGCTATAGACTCCTCGGAGGATGATGGCGATGATGATGTACGCGGAAAAGGCTTGTGGAATATGTGCCGGTAGCAGAGAGGCCTGGGCAGTTTAATCACTGCTGCTGCTGACCTGTCACACGTATGCAAGCCCTCCCGCCTTTGTTCTGTATCCCAGGTTACACCAGAAGCCGCTGCTGCACAACGCTTCAAGCTCCAGCAAAACGCCACAAACGCTGGTAGCGGTGTTTGTGAATCGCCAGACAGCGCACACGAACCCTCGAGATGAGCATGATCGCTGCCATCTGTCGCCCACAATCCAGGTACTGAGTGCGCAGTCCCGCAACGACCGACTTTCCAGAAATCGATCCATCACATTCGAGCGCGGCAGCTGTTCGGGACCCGCGTCTTCGATTCCAATCTCCCCTCACGCTCATTCTGCACCTGTCGTCGACACCTTCGAAACAGCTAGGAACTGCGCCCGCTGCCTCTGTGGGGACTCTGCGCGCTGTCATTCACGACTCCTCATCTCCTGCTCTTGCCTGAAAATAGCCATGGCATTGCTGATCACATGCTGTACCTGCGCCCGCTCGTGAGCCTGTCCTTGCTATCCCGGCTAAAGGCGCATTGGACCTGCAAAGACGATCAAACTTGAGACGGGCACCTGAAGAAAGCGCAATATGCACACAATACGTGACCTGCTCTTCCCAATTGGTACTTCTGCTTACATGAAACCGCTCTTCTCAGCATCGAATTCCAGGTCGCCGAACAGCGTTGCATCGGCGTCTATGCTGTCAAGCTTCTTCTGTTGCAGCAGATCTTGCCGCCTTGGCCCAGTTGGCAGCATCGAAGGCAGCTCGTTTGTCCACACTCATCAAGTTGGAGAGCTCGACACGCTGTGCGTTGTCCTCCTCCTCCACCGTGATGCAAGGTACCGCGACAGCTCCGGCGGCACGACGCGCCTCGTACAACCGCTGCCATTGCAAAAGGTCATGCTCTTCCTCTCATTTCAACGCATGCTCGCTCTTCTGCAGCAAGCTGCACGTTCGGTGCGCTCCCCAAATGACATTTTGCGCAGTCGCGCATCACGCTTCCGCAGTTTTCCATGTCATATCTCCACGTCCTGCTCTATCGGCACAGCGTCCCGTCGGACACAGCATTAGGACTTCTGCAACAACAATGTTGAGATGCAGGGAATATATCTTGACGTTCAGCGTGCTGAACCAGGTTCTCGGAACTTTCGAATGATCGTTGCCGGCGCGTCTGCCGGCGCTACCTCTTACCTTCTACACTTGCGCCCGGCAGCATCAAGTGACAGGGCCAGCGTGATGCAACAGCACAAACCGAGTTCATTTCGTGTTGCGCTCTGCAGCGGACGTGCAGCTGGACTGCATCAACTTCGTGGGGTGACTATCGGGAGCCTGTCGTCTCATTATGCCACGGCCTGGTATCCGACATAACAGCGAGTCTGTACGACGTGAAAGCTGAGGTGTAGCAACGACACGACTCCTATCAAGTCCGGTGCAGAGATGTGAAGTCTGGGAATATCCGACCGGCTTTGACTTTCACCTCCGCTGGAGAACAGGCCCAAGCTCGTAAGGTTTCTGCCATACCATTCCAGAGTCATGTTCACACAGGGCTCACAGTGCTCAGGATTCGTGCTGAGAGGAATTCGTCCCCAAAAGCTCTTCAACACTCGATATCAAGATTTCATTGATCATGATCTAGATACAAAACTCCTCATCAGCGCCAGTATTGCACCGCACGCCGTCTGCCATCCTTCATCACCCTATGTCCGCTTTCCATCCACAACAACCTCTGGGATTTTGAAATCAGAAGAGAAAACAGAAGGTTTCTGAACAAGATCTACGACCACACATCCTCCTGATATTGGTTCGCAGCCCTCATGCTCTTTACAACATCCTCGCCCTTCTTCTTGTCCACACCTCTCTGCTCCGAGATAATTGTCGCCAGGATCTCGTTGACTTCTCTCGCCATATTTGCAGCATCACCGCAGACATAAAAGTAAGCCTTTTGCTCCAATAGCTCGTTGATCTCCTTGGCTCGCTCCTTCATTTTATGTTGCACGTAAACTTTCTTTTCGGTTTCGCGAGAAAAGGCGACGTCGAGGATGAATTTGTCGCCGAGGTCGTTTTGCCATTGCTAGAATCAAAATCAGTATACGTTCAAAAACTGATAAATATGGGCAAGCAACTCACCTCCCACTCCTCTTTGTAAATGAAGTCATCAGTGCGATTCCGGCATCCAAAGAAAAGGATTGTCTTGCCAACGTTCTCGCCGTTCTTGGCCTGCTGCGCTCGTTCTTGGACGAAACCGCGGAATGGAGCAACACCGGTACCAGGACCAACCATGATGATGGGCTTGCTTGGGTCTGAGGGCAACTTGAAGTTCGAGTGTCGGATGTGGACAGGAACGTGCACACCATCGTACTTGTTTCGTGGACCGTTGAGCGCGTAGTTCAATCCGTGAGGGTCTGGGTTCGGGTCACCGTGCTGCTTGAGCTTCAAAGCGAGGAGGTAGTTTGTCGTGACACCCTTCACAACGTGGGGAGCGCCAGGCACTTCGACAGATTCGACAACGGCTGTGATAGCAACCTTGTGCTTCTGAACCAAAGATGAAGACGAGATGGAGTAGTAGCGGGGCTGGATCTTGGTGATGCCTTCGATGAACAGTGAGAAAGGAATCTTGTCCCAGACCTGGCCGCCGCCTAAGTGTTCGAGAAGTTGTCCGATGTTGAAGTTCTTCTTGGCAACCTCTTCCGCAAAGACGTCCTTGTCGTTACCGATCTTGCTTGCCTTTTCCTTGATCTCATCGTTGGGTGCAAACTGGGCGAGGGTGGAGACGAATTGACGAGAGACAGGTGCGCAGATTTCGAGTTGGTATCGGAAAACGGTTTCGTACGTCGTTGGTTGCGGGAAAGGCACCTTAGCCGTGGCATCGAGTCCCTTGACCTTGATTGGCATGTCACGCTTCTCTGACAGTCCAACGACCTTCAAAAGCCTTTCGACCTCGCGACCCGCATTGTTCGGCCAGACAGCGATGTGATCACCAGTAGTGTAGGACAGATTGGAGCCGGAGATATCGATTTCCATGTGAAGACAGTTTCTGGACTTATCGTTGAAGATTTCCTTGGACACAGCGATTGGAGCAATGTATGGGTTGTGCGCGTTGTAGGGTCCCTTCTGGGTTCCCTCTAGATGGTTCTTGTTGGGTTCGCCTTTGTACACGGTGGCCTCATTCTCGAGGTGCTCCTGCTCGGTGACTTCGTAGACGGGTTCGTACACTGCTTCGCGCTCCTCCAGACCCATTGACTCGCACAAAGCAGCCCACATAGGCTCCTTCCAGGCCAGGAAGTCCTCTTCCATAGTTCCAGCTCCGTCGTCGCCCTCGCCAGCCTCGCCGATGCGCTGAGCACCGAGCTTGGTGAGGGATTTGTTGACTTCGCGGACCATGGAGTTATAGTGCTCGTATGTGTTGTTTCCCAAGCCGAAGGCGACATACTTCAAGGTTGACAGTGGTGACTCGCCGACACTCTTCTCGCTGAATTGTGGCTCTTCCCCATGAATGAACTCGTAGAATTCAACTGCGTTGTCCGTCGGCTCACCCTCACCATAAGTTGCCAGCACAAAGAAGGCAACCTTATCCTCAGGAAACTGATCCAAGTTCTCGTACTCGTACTCTTCCAAATCGGCAGTCATGGTCTTCAAGCCAAATCTCGAGGAGCCTTCCTTGGCTAGCCGCTGTGCGTAGTCCTCCGCTGTGCCAGTCTGCGATCCATAGAAGATGACACAGTTTTTGCCCGACTCCTCCATCTTCTCGAGAATGTTCCTCGTCTTGCCTGCCTTGAGAGCGCCATTGGCCTGTGATGTTGCATACGGGTCCTTCTGAACCGCCCAGTATGTGCCTTTAGTGAAGTATGCTACCGTTCCTAGCAGCAGTACTGCCAGGACGATGATGTCCAGGGTGTCCAGAGCGGCCATGGTCGCTGTCGTTCTGCTCCGGCTGTGCAGTCACAAGCCAGGAGGAGGAGGGGTAGGGTGCAGACGAGCGGTGCAATTAAAAAGAGTCGGACGCTCGGCGAGGGTCTCTGGAGCGACGTGCACTGAGATCCGTGCTTATCGTGTTGGAATCTCCCCGTTCACCGTCTCTGGCTGCGGCTGACGGAAGTGCGCTACTCAGGGCTGACGGCGATGACTGTAATTTGCAGGGCTTGTGCCAGAGATCCCAACTGCTGACCGGATGGGGCCAAGATGGGTCCAAGAGTTCTCTGCACTGCTGCTGCCAGCTGTGCGCTCCGCTGGCCGCGAGTTGGGAGATGCCGAATCGAAGACGCTCGTGGCGGTGGGGTGACACGGCTAGCGCCCGAGTGTTGATGTCAGGGATTCTTTAGGCCGACACAGGATGCGCATGTGCTGTGAATCAAATAAACTATCGTTCGATTCCACTTCCGAAAACACATTCAAGTAAAAAAAGCAGTGACCGACAACACCCGCGCTCTTCTATGAACGCCGCAATGCAAGAATCAATATGGTATGGATTTTCTCGGAACGTAGCAAGTGGTGTATGGCGGGGGCGCGGCAGTCATATACGGTTGTGCTCGTTGTGGCTGATGAGGACAATTGGCACTCGACTGCAGACTTCTACATGACGATCGGCTGAGCCATAGCATCGCGCATATGCCGAATAAGGTGCTGCCTAGTCATAGCGAGCTCGGGGTTTTGCGAGAGCGACGATGTCGACCAACAAGATCCTCCTCGCACACCGTGCGAGCAGCGGATCTGGCCCTTTCCCTTTCACATGATCCCGAATTGTGCACAGCACCGCGGGAATGCGCCGCGCGTTTATTCCCACGGGCCAGCCACGCGCAACTGTCCCTCCAAGACTCACCATGGACCGCTTCCGCTCTAGCAACTCTGCACACCACACGCTTCCAGTTCATCCCCTCGTTCGCGGGCGGCACACAGCAGCATTCGCATTCTGTTGGTCCTCTCGCAAAGTCACAGCAGTCGGCGCGTGCCAGCAATTGGCAGTCCTTGGCGGACCCATACGGTATTCTCGTACGAGCACGAGGGACCCCGTTCTCGGAACGCGCTTCTGCCATTCGGATTCCGGAACTGCAGGAACGATTGTAGCACAGTTTCGACGACGTCAACAATGCAACATCATATCTGCCTCGCTGAAGAGGCTGTTCTACTTACGCGCTGGACAGGAACTTGACTTGACGTCTAGCTCTAGTCTTGCCTTTCTGCTTTCGTGTGCTCTGCATGCATGCTCGCTGCACTGCTCGTTGGTAACCCTGCTTGTGGTATGCCATGGGTGAGCTGATGGTTTCCCTGGAAGGTTTCGAAAAATGTCCAGTCTCCAATCTGCTCATCGAAGAATTGGTCCAGGTCCAGACCGCGCATCTCAGCCTCTTCGCTTACGCGCAGTCCCAGTCCTGGAATATACTTCAAGAGCAGAAGCAAAATACAAGTGACAACGAAGGAGTACGAGCTGATCGCTGTGATCTCTGCGAATTGCTTCCCAACTTGCACGCCATTGCCGTTGATGCCGCCTGCATAGAGCGAGCTGCCGTCCAGAGCGGAGATGGTCTGGTCTGCGAATATGCCGGTGAGGAAGGAGCCCATCATGCCTCCCACGCCGTGCAATTTGAATACCTCGAGTCCTTCGTCAATGTGGAGCCAGTCGTTGAGGTCCTGCAGGCTTGCGCACACCACAGCGGTCAAGAAGCCAATGACTGCTGCTAGCCATAAACTGACGTATCCAGCAGCCTGTGATAGATGTGAGCGTGATTCGCAAGAGCGGAAAAGGATCGACTTACTGGCGTGATGCCTACAAGACCTGCGATTGCGCCTTCACAGGCACCGACTACGCTGAATTTACCCTTGGTGCGGATGAAGTCGACCAGGACCCAGCCCAGAACACCAAAGCTTGCGGCGACGTTGGTGTTGAATGCCGCATACATACTGCGAATCGATGCATTCAAAGCGGAGCCGCCATTGAAGCCTGCATTGGAGTCAGTAAACGTGTTCGCAGGTGGCATTCAATATGCGATACAACTCACCAAACCAGCCGAACCTGATCGCATCGGAACTAGTTAGCCAATCTTTCGGATATAATGCGAAGCTCTCAGCATACAAGCCAAGCACTCACCAGATCAAGACTGTTCCAAGAAAAACGAGAGTCGTGTTGTGCGGCTTCTTGTGCGATAGTTCTCCAGCATGTCGTCTCTTGCCAAGGACCAAAGCGTATGCCAGACCAGCCCAGCCTGACGCAATGTGGACCGGACCACCGCCTGCAAAGTCGAGCGACGGCAGGTTATACAGCCAGCCGTTGCTATTCCACGTCCAACAAGCAATTGGACAGTAGACGACTGTGGCCCAGAAGAAGCTGAATATTAACGAAGGCAGAATCCGACCTCTTTCGAAGGAGCCGCCGATGACGATCTGGACTGTGCAGGCACAGAAGAGGAGCTGATAGAGGCAGAAGACGATCTTTGACTTGTCAGAACGACTGCCGGCTTTCAAAAAACCGGTCTCCTCTTTTCTCACCTCAGGTATCAGTGCACTACCAGGGCTGGGAGCAGCTCTGACTTTCATCAGGCCAAAGTTGGCGAGATCACCGATGAATGCGTTTGCGGTCCTTGAGTATGCCAACGAGTAACCCTGAATACGTCAGCTCTCGTGTTGTTTGCGACAACAACAAATCGACCCTCACCCAGAACATCCACTGGAAAGTTGTGACAGCTGCAACCATAATCGACTGAAATAGCAAAGAGAGCGAGCTCTTCCGCCTAGCGAGACCGCCATACAAGAGCCCGATGCCCGGGATGATGAGCCAGACTATGAAGCAGCAGAACGCAAGATAGACGTAGTGGAACTCGAGCCCAGCATACTGGGCATTGACATCGGTCGTTAATGGGTTCCCACCCAAGGGCTCCGAAGAATTGAACTCGGGAGCTGTTGGCGCCGACATTGTGAACGTGGATGATCAACGAAGGAGTACGCGAAGAGTGATGAACCTCACAGCACGCGCACGAGCGATGACCTACATATGCATGTGCCGGTCCTCACCTCTGAGCTTCTGTGTGGAAACACTTATCGATGAGCTTACCAGATTGGAATATGAGAACAAAGCCCGTGAGCCAAGCGTCAAAGAAACTGGAGGCGCCAGCTACGATAAGGGCATATCAAGAACGAATCGTATCATCTATTGGCTGACATGGTCGATAGTCGCGGTTTTCAATGGGCTCGAAGGATCAAGCTTCGGTTCCCATGCTGTGCATGGTGCGGCGCAGGCCATGTGTTCGTCGCGTGGGCGACACGAGGTTCGCGGAGATCGTGCTAGATGCAGCTGCAAGGCCCGCCGGCGACGAGCGTCATACACGATTCCGGGTTGAAGCAGATGCTTCACTCGCGATGATCGAGACTATTTTGCGAATGCAATCTGCAGCTACGAAAAGTTCAAAGCCTACTGCTGCAGCTCGACAAGTCAGCTAATCTTCTCCAGATCTGCATTCTGCCAACACCTTTTGATGTCCTCTGACGCTGCCGTTTGGACGAGCGCCATGGGTGTCAGACAAGATATCTGCCCGATTGGGAAAAGGTGAGAGATAAGGAAGTGGCGCCTTCGCCTACGCCTATCTCTCTGGAGACAACGCCGAATTGATTCGACAACACTGCACCCAGTTCTCGGCCTTCTCTTTGCTTGAGCTTGCTTCTCTTTATCTTGTAGGGCTTGTTTGTACGATGATATTTTGCTTGCTTTCTGCTGATTCTGTTGTAGTAAACTTGATAAGCAACGTTTCACGCATAACACGCCTTGCACAAGCACGGGATCCCCATAATTTGACTACTGCTTCTCTGTCAAACTCAACACCTTGAAGCGACACACCGATATTGATACTGCCAGTGGATTACCATGTCTTGAGCGAGCAAAAATTGATCAAGCGCGTGCAGGAAACTATCAAAATTTGTGACAGGAAGACTATTATTGCTGTTAGGTTTTACACAAAACACTTTTTTACAGGTCAGACACGTTCCTCCAGGGCACTCAAGAATAATAGTTGTCCAGATTGTCTACCAATCTCAGGACCTGACACTGGATGCTCTTCGCCTGGGCCTCGTTGCACTGCAGGATCGCACCTTGCTCGGCCTGCAGGGCATCTTGGACATTTCGAAGGATCGAGATGGCACGAACTTGCGAATCGCCTGCAAGAACAGTTAGAATGAAACGGACGAAATGACTTGTTCGAAACTTTTTCTACTCACCTGGAGAAAGAGGCGGCCATGCTGGCGGAGATGGCTGAGAGAGGAGTCAGTATGTGGCTCACTATGTGCGGCCCGGTTGGACAAACACCACTTACGTTGTTGCAAGATTCGCCGCCGCGTCCTACTCCAACTGCTGCTGAGACATCTCCAAGGAAGCCATTCAGCTGCCCAAGATTTTGGCGACCGGTCTGGTTATTCGACTGCACGATGCTGTCGATCAGAGCATTTGCGTAGACGAGTGACGACTGGATCAGTGTTTGAGTCGAAGTTGGGAAGCAGTTGCCTGATCTCATAGGTAAGCATGACGATTCTCAGCCACTGCGAATGATCGCGCTACACACCTGTTGCCGGAGGTGAAGTCGGATCTGTTGAAGGAGGCGCCGTTGTGGTGTTATTACTGCCAGGATCGGTCGGCGTGCTCGAGGAACAGACATTATTGCCCTCGATAGAGCGAACTTGCTCAGTGCTGACTTCATCGCCGTATGTGATCGGCACGCTCCACTGAATCGTTGTGGCTCCGTTCGAGGCGCCATAGAGGGAGGTAACTACGCCGTTGAGGTACTGGCCGACATTCGTTGCTGGAGCGGTAACCTCGAAGGTAATGTTGGTAAGGACATTTGACTTGTCTACAAATAATCAGTCCACAACGATCATCCAGCACATATGATTCTCTTTGTTTACCTGGACCGAGATAAAACGAGCCAAGATATTCAGTTCCAATGAATCCGTCGGCATCAGCCCTAGGGCTCAAGGCAAAGGCAGCGACCAGATCCTTGACACTTTGGATATAGTTCTCGGTGAGCAGAGTCACCGTAAAGGTCTCATTGACGGCAATGACCTTCGGAGCGGCAAGGCCGACGATGCGTGCGCTTGCTGCACCTGCAATAGCAAGGGCCGGAATGAATTTCGACAGCATGTTGGAGAGAACGAGTGATGAGAGGATTCGTCTTGAGTGTTGATGTTCTTGTCGTGCTGATGCAGGAACAACAGAAAGGCTGCATAGCACTTAAATTATCAGCTCAGCATCGATCCTACCTCTGATGCCTACAACATGTCACGCTGCTTCGCACAGCCTCGACTCCGGCTTACTGGGCAGCTGCATCCACTCCATCATACCTTACAAACAGACCTCGCCCTCATGACGAAAACCCAAGTCGTGCAAAACTGCAATGCAACCTTCAGTAAGCAACCTCCCAATAAATTGTCTCGCCTCCACTCTTCAAGCTCCTCGCCACTTGAATCCCAGAATCTGCACGTCTAGTCAGCCACAGACAAGGATGAGCTTCGCAAAACGAAGACGTGAAGATGCGAGTGACTGCACGACCACTTCCCAATTTCAGCCGCAGCGTTGTACATTGCTGCGTGAGCTGGCACATGGTCGAAGGGCCGGGATAATTATTGGTTGATCTTACACGAGAAGGCTTTTGAATCCTTCCCGCTGTTCTCCGTGGCTGAGGAGCCACAAGGCCACACGACGTCGCTTGTTCCGCCAAGGAAATGCTTTTGATGCTATATTGATCTTCAGGCTGCAGAGATTCATTGTGGACACGAGGAGGAGTATTGCCACGAGGAGGCTGTTACTGTGGTGTGCGAGCGTGACATTTGAGCTTCAGCAGCTTGCTCTTGTGTCTTTAGAGTAACGACCGATGGGATCAGGTCGACTGCACGCTCGCATTCGCGCTGCTTGCTCTGCTCAGCTGTTCTGCGTCGACCGACTGGCGCGCCGTCCATCTTTTGCTCTTCTCCACTTGTCCAAGCACTGCCCGGAGACAGTATTCGCCATCGCAGTAGCTGCCAAGACCGCTTCTCACCTGAGAGTTCTGCAAACCGCCTCAACAACAGCTCCAGTCACTTCTCGTCAGCAACGTGGTTTCATAGCTGGCCGTGACGTCCGGAGCCAACAAGATGCTGTTCATCTTCCACCGATCAACCTCGCACCACTTCTCACGCCTCAAGCCAACCTCCACTCCAACCTCCCATCACCTCGAATACTCGGCCTTCCATCCACGACTGACACATTATGATACTCCATAACTCCGACTTCTTCAAGTGTTACCTTCCTGTTCGCATCCTCATTTCGTCCTATCGCCAAATAATCCTCCACTTCTGAACCTCTGGCTCGAAGCACCAAATGCATTATGCCGTAAGAGTCTTGTAGTGCTTCTGCGTTAGGGTTCGGCTGCCTGTAGCCCATGCTTGCCATCAATACCAGAATATCTGATTTGAGATCAGCGACTGTATCTTTTGCGCACACGAGGTGCGCTACGGTGTGCCAGGCACCCTGGACGAAGATTGGAAATTGCCTTGGTCGGTCGTCAGACATTGCTAGATTTTGCAGCCTCGAGTTCTATGGCTTATGGCGGATTCTCGCTCTGCCTATGTCGTGGCTCAATGCCTGAAAACGCTTGCACGCTGAGAGGAGCTTTTCGTGATGATCGGTGGTACTGTTTGTTCGCTGCAGAATATTCAGATCAGCGGCGCAGCCATTAGCAATGCCTGGACATGAGCAAACGGATCCTTGTGCAAAGTGAAAGTCGTAGTGAGCAGGTGACATTCAATTCATTTGGGCCTGTTTGCGCTATTGACTGGAAGTGGCGTCACATGCCAAAGGTCTCTAGTAACCAGCCTCTCTCGCAACTTCCACGCCAATCTTGCTGCCGTTGTTTGGCAGAGGTACTCTCAACAACGAGTAAGGCGGCTGCCTGCGGTCCTCGCCTGGTGCAAAAGCTGCGCCGAAAGGCAGTTGGTTGTTCGTGAAGTATAAGTACCCATCCCAGCTCACAGAGAGCGTGTCAGGCCAGTTGATACGTGGGTCTCTGACGAAAACCTCGTGACTTGCATTCGCAGGGTTGAACACAGCAACAGCGTTAGCCTCCGCGTGGCCGTGGTAGATGAGGTTGTTCGTGTCAGTCTCCATCCCATCAGTAACTCCCGTCTCACCCCAGTTCTGTATGTAAGCTTGTGCGAGCCATTCGGAAGTGTTTGATCGATCGCGCAGGCGCTCGGTGGGTATCGAGTACATATTGCGGCCGGCGACAAGTTTCCAGAACAGAGTCTTGCCATCTGCGGAAAGAGCAATTCCGTCTGCGCCGAAGCCCGTGTAGGCGAACGGGCCGGAAGGGGCTGTAAAGCCGTATCGAGGACTTCCCCACTGAGTGAAGGTGAATTGCTCTTGGACGCGAACATTTGGGTTGCCATCGAGGTGGCGCCAGGTTTCGCCGGTGCCAATGTCTGCCATCACAATGCCATTGCGGCCCTCGGGCGAAGAGTCGGTGATATAAATGATGCCCTTTCCGCTTTCAGTGACTTCTGGATTGAGGTCAATTCGGAGATCATTGAGATACGAGTCCGGATATGCGACATCAGATGGGAATACAATCGTCTGGAATACAGTATCGTTGTTGAGGTGAACGCCAATAAGCTTAGTACCTCCGGGAGACGCGCTGACAATGACGCCGTTTGGAAGTGCAACACGGCCAGTGTCGAGAATCCAGGCACGATTAGCAGCGTCGATGACAATGGATTGCGAACCGATCAAGTAGTTCTCGTAGTTCGCACCGGTTGGTGGAGTGGTAGTGTAGTTGATTGCTCCTCCCGGCGGACTGTTCAGTTCTACAGAAGGCCAGGCGACTTCCGTCGTGCCGTTGATAAGTTCAGCAATCGTGAAACGCCCATTCGTGCCATCATTGGTGTTTGCTGGATCGAGGGCGCCGGGATAATTGGAAAAGAGGCGGCCTTCTCGAGAGACAGTGATGCCTGTGGGGAACTGAGGGTCGCCGCTATACAGATGGACGAGCTCAATAGCTGGGCCGTAGACACCTAGATCGCTGATGAGCTGATTAATGTCGAGTCCGTTGCTTGAGTTGTTCTGTGCCGATGCGAGCAGCGCAAGGCCTGCCGCAGCGAAAGTAGTTCTCAAAGTCATCTCGAAGATGTGGGCAATGCTCAAAAACGCAAGCACATCGCGTTGCTTGGAAGGATGCGCATGCTTCTATAGTAACCGGTGGTAACCAAGGCCCCTTGTCGCCACGCAGGGCATTGAGCCAAGGTGCTTTTGCGCGTAGGTCCACAGTCCGTAGTGATGATGGCCATCCGGTCGTGAGTTCCATTGCTGCACGTGTGCTACGTGAGCCAAGCAAGGAATAATCTATCACCAGCCGTGTTTGATGAAAGAGTTCCACGGACATGGCTGGGATTCCCAACGATCACGTCGATGGAATCGATGCTAGCGACGATTGTGATGTTGTGATGCATCGGATGCTCTGCGGAATCTTGGCTATCGTCACCGGGCGGGCATTCGCTGCCGTCTGCATGCAGGTCCCGATCGGTCTCCAGTCCGGCCTAACTCTAATAGTCTCTAAAAGAAGTGCCTGCTTGTTCTACTGCATGGGGATTATCCTGACGATTGAAGCGCTTCAAGCCGCGAAAGCGTGCGCGGCAACCAGCAAAGTCGAGTACCTCCCCAGGCTGGAAGCCATGATCACCGAGAGCGCCCGACAAGTCACAGTATTGAATCAGACGGCCAGACTCATTCCCAGTGTGCCTTATGGAGAGATTCTAAATTCGTTGCGTCTCTATCAAAGCCTGCACCGAGCTCACGAAGCATCCAGTGCCTCGCCCTTCGTTCCAGCAGTGCTACTTGGAATGATCAACTTCGGCTGTTTGCTTGCTGCACCAGCGCCGACCTTTGCTGGCTCAAGCTCGTCTTCTTCGTCCGCGTCGCTCTCTTCAGCAACATTCAATGCGCTCTCCTCATCTTCTTCGTAGGGGTCGAAGTGAGGTACAGTCTGCTCCGCGTACGTGATTGCTTGGCCAGGTAAGCAGAACAAATCGTCTGTTCTCAGAGGCTCGATCTCCCGTGCTCGAGTGATAGAGTCTCCCATGCACCCTCCGATGGTCTTGCGGAAATTCTGCACGTACTCTTCACTAAGCTCAGACAGGGCATACGATGTGGCGACCTCGCCATTGTATCCAACAAAGGGCAATTGGTAGATACCCGGAAGCTCTCCTTGGAACGGAAGCGTCTTGTGCAGCGGCATTTGGTTACGTTCAGGCTCAGCTTCGTCATGTTCCGTCAACACAGGTTGCTCTGCGGACAAGACGAAGGAGTCGTCGATGTTCTCTGGTTTTGAAGTCGCAGCCTTGTGCGAGTCGCCTCCTGTTCGTAAGTACTCTTCAGGTATCTGTGCCAGCTCATTGTGTATTGCGACAAAGGTTGCTGGTGGATGCAGTACATATAAATTGCGAGCGCGCATCAGCTCCAATAAGTATTCCGCCCAAGCAGGGTCCGTCTCAGCAACCGATTTGGCATTCTTCTTCGCCTTCCCGGAATGCGAAGCCTCCAGGCGGTTTGTCAGAAAATTGTGGAAAGTTGCCCACTTATCGCCGAACACGAGTGTAGCTTTTGAAGTTGGAGCTTGGTACAAGAATGGAGCAGGATCATCATCGTCAGCTTTCACTGGCCCCGTGATCTTGTCAGCGCCCATATCGGACACTTTCGGCTGCTGAAACCCCGTCGATCCATTGAGACATTGAAGTGGGACGTCCAGTGAGATCCCAACAAGCTCTTCCAGTGCTGCGAAGGTGGATCCAGCGTATCTGTAGTTGAGGAGGGCATATTGCAAGTATTGATAATATACGGAACTGACCTCGACTTGTGGGGACACAAGCAGGACATGATGATCGTTAGTCTGGGCTGGATAGAAGGATTCGACGTAGCGCAATGACGCCCGTTGCGGATTCATAAGCTCCGATGGAATACGATGGTGCACTGTAAGCAAGTTTGGCTGCAGCGAAGAATCCCTCCCTGGTGGCCAAGAGAAGGTGTTCAAATACTTTTGAAGTGCGGGTTCGACCTCAGGGGGTAGCTCGATGCTGATTCTCGGCACTTTGAGCCCGCGATAGTCTGCATTGTAAAGACTTTGCAGCAGACGTGTAAGTCGGCCAGAGCTTTCGCGCGGAGCTTGAATCACGATGTCAATTGTTGGCTTCCACCACTGTGCCAGACTGGCGGCACTGAGCCTCGTCAGCCACAGCCATTCCTCGTATTTCCCGCGTGGTATCTCGACCAATGGTATGCCCAAGTCCTTTGTTTTTGTGTGTATCGCCTTCGTGAAGTATGCCTCCTCTTGCGCGCCATCGTCCATGATC